>JBBPBT010000720.1:473760-511754 GCA_037974875.1 Cicer bijugum | reverse complement strand
AAAGTATAGTTGGGGACTAAAAAAAATCAAAAAATGATAAAAACTTACACTATGGACAATTAAAATCCATACCACAAATTGACGTCTTACACTTATTTCCTATTTTTTTTTTTAATATGTGTAAACAAGATAATGAATAAAAACTTATATTTAAAGATGAAGGTAGTAATTAAAAATAAAAAGAAAACAAATACCAGTTTTCACGTTACAAAAACATATCTTTTTTATGAAGGAAAAAAAGACAAATAATAACAATAATGTTATAATTCATAAGTATGAAAGTTATAAAATAAAACAAATAACGACAATAATGTTATAACTCATAAGTTTGAAAATTATAAGTTAAAACAAATAATAACAATAAATCTTGAGGAATACAAAGAGTTTTAAATGTAGTTATTAAATTTAGAGTTACATTTAAATTTAATGGATCTCCACTCATACAACAAAATCAACAGTATTGAAAATACTCCATTATCACAAGAAAAGCTCCATTGATTTCTTGTCATCGCCAAATTTAAGGATAGCTGCATATAAATATATAATACGAGGAGACACAAAGAAGACGTAAGTAGATCTTACATCATATAAAATAAATAAGTCAAAAATAGGTGACCATGCATCCATGAATCATATAGAGCATGATCAGAAAAATCACACGATATAAATGGATGATCTTTCAATGCTCAAAATGTACTCGTTGAAATTCATGTGGTGCCAAACAAATGTAGAAAAACTTGGATAGAGAAGTTATGCTTTATGTCATACGCAAAGTGCAACACTCCTCTAGATTATATGTATTGTGTGCACTCTCACGAAGACGATACTATCAAGTAATTATAAGTTTTACGAAGACATTCTATAAATAACACCCCAAAATGTAAAACTCAATAAATTACTCTCTTCTCATAAAGTCTAAACTTTACTTCTAAATTTTTTAGATGATATATCAAACACCTAAGTCTTAATAAAAAAAATTACACAGTTCTAATGATATTAATTAAGGAAATTGAAAGTTTGAAAGAAATATATGAATGTGTGAAAGAAATTATATATAAGAGAAACAACATTTCGATGAGAAAAAAAATAAAAATAAAAACTATAACATAATAGATAAATGAATTTTAACTTAAGTATTACCTTCCGCATTCACAAGTATGCTCAGAGCAATACATGAAATGGAGAGGGGGACATGCATATTTTTTACAATCACTGTGTGACTTACACCTATGTTTTGCTGTAATGTAAAATAAAAATAAAGAAATGTTATTTAAAAATGATGGAAGGTTGTGTATAACATAAAAATATGAAAATGAACTTACCACCGTCGGCGACTAAAAGAAGAAATAAGGACACTAAAATGATCATAGTGTAAACAACCTTTAGAATTTCAGCCATTTTTTCAATCTTTTTATGCGATAAGTAGACAATTGTTTGATCACCTTATATAATAAAAACCTATGTTATGTTTACTTCAATTAAATAGTTTCTACTGTACATTGATGTATCATGTTAGTGGCAGAAACCCTTCATTACAATTACAATAATTAATAAATGTCTCTAATGTACATTGATGCATCATGTTTGCCCCTTTAGATAATGTAATTGATTACTTGACCTTAGAATAGATCTAAACATAAAAAATATTATTTGTAATTAGAGTTTATTTTTGTTTACTTACCTTAAATTATTATTATTTTCTTCTCTTTCTTTTCATATTACAATAAAGATCAAAACAAAAATTATGCTTTAATTAATTATATTATATTATATTTTAAAAATATACAAATGCTAATACAACGCTTTTTAAAAAAGCGATGTTAGAGGTACTAATAGTTATATATAACAACAAAAGCTTTGACCAGAGTTTTTTATTAAAGAGTTGTCATAAGGTCAAAATATTTTCAACGCTTTTTCTATAAGCGATGTTAAAAATCTCTCCGGTGTTTATGGCAAAAAGTCCAAACTCGATTCACCGTCTACCCTTCTCCTCATGTATGACAAATCAATCTTAAAACTAGTGTTTCAAACTTGAGAATCACCATATTCGATGTTGGGATTCAAATGTCGTTGATGCACATCTTGATTTTGCTATCTAGATTCAAAATGTGTTGAAGAGGTAAGTGTAGCAGTATACTATTTAGTATTGACTATTGCCTCTTTTTACACACTCAACCATTCAAAACCCTAAATTACCATTCAAACTAGCTAAATTATGATTGTACATTTGTTAACCATTTACGGTGGTTCGGAACAAGAAACGCGTCAGTTTCACATATGAGTTGTCCCTAAAAGTCAAAGGTGAGTTATTACATGTTAAATCCAATTTGTTTTCTTATTTCATTTATGTCTAACTACTTTGTAAAACCATAGGTCAAACCATCGGGAGGATGTGTTAAACCAATGGTTTTTCATTAGACATGATTCACAATAGAAAATACTATGGTGTTGTTCCATCGATGTAGTTAATCTCACTGATAGAAACTGGTTCATCGATGTAGTAAAGATGATGTATTTTTATGTAATTATTTTAAAAAATATTATAGTAATAATTATAGTTATTATTTTGAATATGAGAGTTTTGGTTTAAATTATATTTATCTATGTTAAGGAAAAATAATATTAAGTTAAAATGAATATTTTGAAGAAAAAGTTTCTAACGTAGATGACTAAAATAATATATTTGTATACTTTTAAAAATACTAAAAAATAGAATTTGGGCCAGACAACTATTTACTCCCCTATTTTCCACTTCTTCATATTAATTTACACTATTATTGTTACTGAATAGGACTTTTCTTTCCTACACATGTGAGTTTCTCTTTACACTCTTATTTATGCCTCATACTGGACTCATTGTGTTGGACCTAATGCATAACCTACTAAGCATAACTCATTTAAACAATGATTTTGGTGTTGTCTTCAATCAAAATTCTTGTAAGGCAATAAGTTGAAATGATAGATCCATAATATTAACTTATCAAAGAAAAAAATAATTAAAAAATAAACTTGCTTGATTTGGAAAAACAAAAAGTAATGTACCTTATGTCTTTGAATGAAGAACAACTTATTTGGCATAAAAGATTAGGGCATACCACTTTGAGGTTAATCTCAAAATTAAAAAGACTCGACTTAGTCAGAGATTTGCCAAATCTCAAATATGAATCAGATGTTTTGCGAAGCATGTTAGAAAGGGAAACAAACAAAATCATATTTGGCCCAATAAAGACTATATTTATCAGTGGTAAAAAATATGGACTCATTATTGTTGACGATTATTATAAATGATCATAGGTAAAGTTCCTTAAACACAAGGATGATTCACATAAAGTCTTCACTACCTTAGGCAAACAATTGTAACATGAAAAAGGATTTTGTACTGCAACGATTCGTAGTGACCCTGGAGGTGAATATTGTAACACTCTAAATTTTATAATAAATTATTTTATTTATCTAATAGGATTTTAAACAATTAATTTAGTATTGCATGTGTTTAGAATATGTGTTGATATATAATTATGATTAATTTTCCTTACATGTATATTTGCTATAGTATGATAATTTTATAGAGATTTAAATTAGTGAATAAGACAAATTGTTAATATTGTATTTATTTATTCTATTTTATTCTTTTTGTGAAAATTAGTAGTATTGTAACATGAGTATTTTGGAGAATAATACTTTAATTACTATGGATGAATAGGATGAATGATTAATATAATTTTTTTTAAAACTTAAATAATAGAAATATAAGTTTGAGTTAGCTATCAACACCCCTTATATTTTTTGCTTCAGCTTGCTTTTCTATTGGGCTTTTGCTGATTTTGTACCTCACTTTACCCAAAATCCCAAATTAGATTTTGCATCTCGTTTACCATAAACCACAAATTACAAACAAATTTCATGTTCTTACAGCCTTGTGCTGCTGCCGGTAATAGGTCATCACCAATTTCTTCCATTCCATGGTCGAATAACCCATCACAATTTCTTCCCCATCAATCATCTTCGTCTAGACCTGCTATATGAGACTCTCATAATCAGAAAACAAGTCACAATACATCTCTAACATATTTGAAATCAATGTCCCCAACCACCATATTTGAAATCACTGTTCTCGACTCCTTCATCCACAAGAAGAACCGCAATCAAAACAACCATTCATGACCTAATCGAAAATTCTAACCATCGCTTTCAAACCTCGATTCTGGCCGTTGTAGTGTTGACCCGAAATAACGAAGATCAGTTATGTGACCTATGCGTTGAGAGCTTTGTCCTACAATATTCGTTTTTCAATTTAAGCAAAATCTGTGAAAACTCGTTATCGTTAGTGTTACAGTATATGTTTTACGACCAACCTCGCATTCATTGTTCATTTGTTTTGACCCTGTCATAATTAAAGTTAGATGTTGATGCACTTTTAATTTAAATTTTAGTGTTGTTATCTGTAAGCACCGTTTTGAGTCATCTGTGTCGGTAAGGTCCTTTGACGATTATTTTTTTCTTCCATCCATAATTTCAACTTTGTTTCTAATCTTAATATCATTTATTAAATATTTGACATTTTTTTTATCATTGTCGAAATTTCTCAACTGCAATTTAGTTATTCTTTGGACCCCCTTTCAAACAATTTATTTTTGGATTGTTCCGACATTGCTGAAACTTAATGCGTACAGTATGAAATCGCCAAATGAGGTATGGGGTGAGAGAGATTTTGAATTCATGAGTGTAAGTTAAGTGAGATGAACAGGAAAAACCATATTTCCCATAATTTATTCGGGGCTCGCTATGTACAGCTGAAGCCCTTTGAGTAATAATTAACTAATGAGAAAACTTGAATTTGGTGAGGTTAAAATACGAGTTAGAAACTTTTATAGGGTGTTGTTTGATTTAAATTTTGAAGAGTGTGTGGTAGTTAAATTATTGTAGAATTGCGTATTTGACGTATCCTATGTTTGGTTTATATCTACCTTGATATTGTTATATGATATTAAATGTGATGAATTGTTATTAAATTAATTTCAATTGAATAGTGTGTGTGAATGATTTTGTATTATTATATGGTAGTGAAAATCATATACTATTGGAGTTTGTGTATTATGATGATAAATTTTAAATGTAACATATGACTATGAAAATATGCATTGATGATTACTTGTTGACCTATGATGTTACTACCTTGATGAATATCACGAAATGCATATTATGTTTTATTGAACAGTGATGAACTTGACTTGTGTCAATGATGGTTCTATCAATGGAGTGAGTAACCTAGACCATCGAGGGGAGAAAATAGATGTTGATAACTTTTGAAGTGGAGATTATTTGGTCATCATATAGGCAGGGCCTAACAAGCCTAGTGATTCCAGGGAAATACAACTGAATGAGCCTGATTGTGGCAGTCTACTGTTGAGCCTTAGGGCAAGATTGTTAGACCTTGGAGGTATTCGGGTGGGGAACTCCTAGGTGACTTGGAGGTAGCACTCCAAATGTCGGGAGCTACCATGCAACACATATTTACGTCGACTGTCACGTATATGTGCCTCGGATTGGGTTGAGGGGATTTATAAGGAGATGGCCAAATTGAATTGTCTGTCCACTTGTGTGGTGGCATAGTATCAAGCCTCCTAACCAAGTACTTCAGAGTTAGAATGGTACCAAAGAAAGAGGAGGAGTCTAGAGTATAAGAGCATGGATAACATTACTTGATTTGTGTGTTTACTTACTTGATGTTATGGATTGTATCAATGTTTTACCTTGATTATTCTTGTTAATTGTGATTTAATATGATACGGTGTTTAATATATTTTACGAGTTCTTCTCAATTATTTTATACTATTACATGTTTTCGAAGCTCACCCCTCGTTGCTTATGTTTAGCCCTTGCGAGAGCACAGTCATTTCAGGTTATCAGTTGGTGATCTACGCTCTGATAGGTGATACTGGGTGGGAGTAATTTTTCATATTTTATTGAGTTATGAATCATTTAGATTTTTGTAAATTCGATTGATCAATTGTGTTATTTTTATCTTTTATTCGGATGTAGAAATTAGTTGTCTATAAGTTTAGCGCGTGTTTTTATGTTAGAAATTTTATTTAATAAACCTCAACTATATTAAGGGTTTTTAATTGAAATTTTTTTTATGCAAGCATTTTGTGTAAGTGTGAATGTGACTTTCTGAACTTTATAGTTTAAAAGAAAATTTTTATACTGTATTTTGGAACCGCTGCAAATCTCTTTCAAAACTAGTGTATTTTACTTTTTATTTCAATTTGGATTTAGGGTGTCTCAAATATGAAAAAAAAAAAAAGTTTTGTGAAAACTTATGTGAAGAGAATAGAATTTTACATAACATTTTTTTTCTCCTAGAACACCTCAATAGAAGGATGTTGTAGAAAGAATAAATAGATCTCTTTAGGAAATGGCATTCACCATGATTCACAAAATGAAAGTTCCTAAACATTTTTAGGCCAAAGCAATGAACATTGCATTTTATTTTCAGAATAGAATCTTTGTTAGACTTATTCTTAATAAGACTCCTTATGAACTGTAAAAAGGAATAAAACCCAAAAGTGCACTTTTTTGGAATACTCTCTAAAGCATATATAGTATAAAACAAATAAAGACTAATTGTGGAGGAATCAATTCATGTCAAATTTGATGACAAAAAGATTGACCCTAAAAAGTCAAAGCTAGATGTACACTTTGTTTATCTACAAATATTAGGGGAACCAACAAAACCAGCCTACAATGACTTAGAAGATATGTCTGATAACTCAAGAACAAGCAACAATGAACCTCCCACAAATCAATATCATCACGAATCCAAACCTCTGATCATAGGGAGTGCAGATGATCCAATGCAAACCAATTCAACTTTTAAAGAGACATATACTTTTGAACTACTAACTGAAACTGAACCTACAATTATAGACAAGGCTCTATCAGATGATGGGTAGATGGTGGCTTTGCAAGAAGAGTTGAATCAATTCAAAAGAAATGACGTATGGGATCTTGTCCCTAAGCCTAAAGAAAAGAAATCGATTGTAACCAAGTGGGATTTTAGAAACAAACTATATGAGAAAGGTGATGTGGTTTGAAAAAATCTTTACTCGTAGCTCAAGGTTACAATAAGTAGGAAGTTATTGATTACACTGATTTTTTCACTCCTTTGCCAAGGTTGGCAACAATAAAAAAAATTTACTTTCTTTTGTAGTTCTTCATAAAATCATGTTATGTCAAATGGATGTGAACAATGCTTTCTTATATCAAGCCAAAAACAAAGGACTATTGTTTTGTCCATAACATAAGCATATTATATCTCAACAGCTAGATGTAGTACTCACTTGTTATGGATGAAATGTCAACTAGTAGATTTCAAAATCAATAAGAGTAACATTCCTATCTTTTGTGATAATACTTCAACTATATGTAGAGAACTACTTAAAAAATTCAAAATGGATGAGTGTAAGCCTATGAATACACCTATGCATCCAACATGTTTTCTTAATAAGGATGAGTTAGGAAAAATGTTGATTACAAGGTATACAGTGGAATGATTGGTTCCCTTCTTTACTTAAATGCCTCTAGGCTTGATATTCTATTTAGTGTGTGTGTCTTCCTAATTTTAGTATGATCCAAAAGAATCTCACTTAACAGTTGTTAAAAAGATCTTTAAATATCTGAAAGACACTACCAACCTTGGTAAGCCACGCTCTTAGTACAGATTAGTAGGTTTCTAGATGCTGACTATGTTGGAGACAAGCTAGAACGGAAAAATGCAAGTGGAAGTTGTACATTCCTTGGTTTTGGACACCTAATTTTGTCCGCTCTTCTTTATTTATTTATTTACAAAAAATATAATAATAAGATTTAAGGAAATTTTGGACTTTTTGTATAATAAAATTAAAAAAATCAATTATTAAGATTATGATTTAATTTATTGTTTCATAAAAATGGTTAAAAATCATACCTTAATTATTATGGTAGGTTTTTGAAAACTCTAAAATTACCTTAATGAGGATTAATGGAAATTATTGTCTTCTAAAACAATTTTAACCTAATTTTTAACTATAAATAAGAGGAAAAGAAAAATAGTGAGGGAAAAGAGAGGAGCTGGTTGAAAATATGAGCTGATAAGAAACTTCTCTAGTGTGGTAAATATTTTTTTCTCCTCGCCTATTTTTTGACATTGCTTTTGTAATAAAAGTTTTTTTTAATGATATTATACATACATGATACTATAAAGAGATTTTTCTTTTGGCTTCACGATTAAGTTTTGAAATAAACTAATAAACCAATATACAACACACCGCTTCTATTTTTATTATCATCATCATCATCATCAACACCACCACCACCACCATTTTGTTGTTATTCATTTTGATATATATCAAGTGGAATTAATAATAAAATCAGTCAACATACAAATATTTTTTATCCAAAAAGTTCGTGTGTTTTGATTTTCCTATTGTACCTAGAGATACATAGGAGCAAGGTCTTCATTGTCAAACCAAATTAATCAAAAAAAAATATTTTTCTTTCTTTTATTAATGTAAATAATATATTTTTTTTTGGTTAATATATATAATTAATTAATTAATTAATTAATTAAATAGTTTGTATACAATTAATTAGAGGGTAACCATTTTAACGAACGGTGTAGGGTGGTAATACTTTCCCTATTCAAAATTGACTCCCGAATCTAAATTTTTGTTCAAGATCTTCATTTTAAATTTTATCCAATTTTTCCTTTAGTAAAATAAATTTGGTGGCGACTCCTTTTTCACGAACAAATTAGATGTGACATTGTTGAAAATATAATCTCCTAGTCAAGCAAAAGACAAATGACTATTGCTTTGTCCGCAGTTGAAGCATAATATATCTCAACCATCAACTGTACCACTCAGTTGTTATGGATGACATATCAACTAGAAGATTTTAAAATCAATGAGAATAACATTCCTATCTTATGTGGTAATACTTCAACTATATGTAGAGAAATACTTATGAAATTCAAAATGGATGAACGTAAGTCTATGACTACACCTATGCATCCAACATGTTTTTTTGATAAGGATGAGTAAGGTAAATAGGTAGATTATAAGGTATACAGAGGAATGATTAGTTCCCTTCTTTACTTAACTGCCTCAGACTTGATATTCTATTTAATGTGTGTGTATCTCTAGATTGCAGTATGATCCTAGAGAATCTTAAAGGTGCAGAAATATGAGAAATGGGTTGAATTGTGTTTGTTTAATTTAAAACTCTTTTCTTAATTCTATTTCTGATTTGGTGACTTAAACAGTTTTACTAATTAGAGGCAGTAGTAAAACAAATAATGCAAATGTAAACACAACATCCAAGATTATATTTTGTTTTACTACCAACTTGATAGCTACTTCATGTCCCTTCACGTTGAAGGATTTATCTACTAATACAAAATCTTGAATTTCACAACACCTGACCCTACAAGTCAGTGCTCTCAAAGTAGCCTAAACCTACAGACTTTTCAAGGCAAACCTGACCTTGACCCTACAACTCAAGTCTTTGTCTACACAACCTGAAATCTATAGAGTGTTAGAGGGAAATTACTTGTAACACCCCAAATTTTATAATAAACTAGTTTATGAATTAAATAGAATTTTAAATAATTAATTTGTTGTTAAAATTATTTTATCATACATGTTGATAAAGTTTGGGATAATTTTCGTTATATGGGTGTTTTCTATGATGTGCTAGTGTTATAAATATTAGATTAAATGAGCGATATAAATAATAAATATTTTATTTTATTATTTGATATACTTTTTTAAAAAATAATAGTATTTTAGTGTAATATTTTAAAGAAAAAAAATTTATGTGATTTTACGTGTATATACGTGTATATACATGTACCCAATTAATGTAATATTTTTCTATGCGCTTAACAGATGGTAAGTATGCACGTAGTTATATTTCAATTATTTATAACTACTTTCCATTTTTATGTATTATTTTTATGAATAATTATTTTGAGAGAATTTATATTGTATTTTATTTCGTTTATTTTTATATACTTGTTATGACATTGTGATTTTATATATATTTATTAAGATTTAGTAATTAATATAAAGTGTTGATATCATGTTTATTTATTTTATAATTTCGACTATTTTTCAATGATGGTAATATTTTAATTTGAGTATTTGGAAAAATAAGTATTACTATAGGGATTATTTTGAATATGAGGATTTTGATTATTAATGTGTTTTAAAAGATTAATTACTTTCATTTTTTTATTTTATAAAATATTAGTAATACGTTGGTAATTAAATTATGTTTGAATATAAAAAATATTAATTGAAAAACATAAGAATGAAGGATATGAGAAAGAGACAGCCGCACATTGAGAGTAAAAGAAGAAAATTGATATAGTTAATCAATGACTATCCTAGAAAAGTTTCTTCGTTTTCGTCCAAATTTCAGTATATTGTTTTAATCATTTAGCTATTCAATTAAACAAAATTCTCTAACTTTTAACAACCCGAACTTCTCCCTAAAATACCCGATTACTCCATTTTCAGAATTCGTTATTTTACACCGTTCTTCTTCACCGTAAGTCCGATTTGAGTGAAAACAACGTCAAAATGATAGTGTGAAAAGTGGCTATATTATCCACTGATTGGTTTTCTAATTTATGGTAATTTTCCATGACCAAATTTCTAAATTTAGTTTTTAGAGTATTTTCTCATAATTTATTTTTGACGTTTACCCATAAACTGTCGAGTTAGATCGATTGAAGGACAAAAATTCAAAGAAAAAAGATTGTTTGCTCGTGGAATCATACTCGTGTGTGAAAGTGTCAAAATGAGGTAAGGGGTGAGAGAACGTTTGAATTCATGAGTATAATATATTGTGAGATGAACGGGAAAACCGTATTTCCCAACGATTCATTTGGGGCTCGCTACGTACGGCAATAGCCCTTTGAGAGATAAATTGATTAATGTAAAATATGAGAATTGTGAGATTAAAACGTGAAATAGAAATGTTTATATGGTGTTGATTGATTTAATTTTCGATACTTCTATTATAGTTGATATTTGTCATTATTGTAATGTTGAATGTTGAATAAAATTATGTGCTTATGTTTGATTAGACGAATTTATGTGATGTGATAATAAAATATGGATGCACGGTATGGTATATGTTTACGTGATGATAATGATGCTTTTTGATTGATGATAGTGATGTTATAAAATTATGATGAGTTTATATGATGATCATGATTATGTATGATTAATGATATTGTAAAATTTAGATGAGAATATTGAAGTACCCCATACTTGATGAGATAGTGATGATTCCTAAAGACGATGTTTTTAATGGAGTAGTCTAAGTTAACGAGGGGAGAAAATAAATATTGAGAATTTGTGAAGTGGATATTATTTTGTCATCATATAGGTAGGGCTTGACAAACCTAGTGATTCCGGGGAAGTACAATTGAATGAGTCTGATCGCGGCAGTCTGCTGTTGAGCCTTAAGGCAAGATTTTTAGACCTTCAAGGTATTTCAGTCGGGAATTCCTAGATGACTTGGAGGTCGTACTCCAAATGTCAGGAGCTATCATGCAACACACGTTTACCTCAACTTTCGCGTATATGTGTCTCGGGTTGAGTTGAGGGGATCTGTGAGGACATGGCCAATTTGAATTTTCTGTCCACTGGGATGGTTGCATAATATCAAGCCTCCTAACCAAGTACTTCAGAGTTAGAATGTACCACATTGTTAAGTAGAGTCTAAGCTCATGCATAGCATTGGATTTCCTTCTGATTGTTTTGTTGTGATTGATGTGTTTCCAGAGCGATAATAATTTCTCTTAGACGATTTGTTGTTATAGTAAAAGGTATTGCTTTTCCTTGAATGATTTTACTTTTTAATGTGATATTTTTCTTGAGTAATGTTTTTGTAATGCTACGGTTCTATTATGATTGTTTGTGTGTTCTCCTTACTTATATTGTACTATTAACATGATCTCAAAACTTACCTCCATCGTTGTTTGTGTTTCACTGGCTTGGCCATGCATTTGTGAAATTGCAGTTGTTACAGATTAATGAGCCTTGAAATTCAAGTTTGGGAGGAACCTCGCTCAGATAGGTCATACCAGGAACAAGAGTTATAATTTATATTTTACTTATTTAATTTGAAACGACTTTTTTTATGAAATGCTTATAAGTACTAGTAAGTTTTTTAAATTAAATCAAGTAATTATACTTCAATCAAGATTGTTGAGATTGCATTATTTTATAGGAGTAAATAAGTTTAAAGTGTCCCTTTTGATTTTTGAGAAATGTGATATCCTAAATTAAAAATAAAAGTTTGTATTTTCTTGGAAATAGATTTTATTTATCCACTATAAATTTTATAGAAATGTGATATAAATTATTATATATATTATTTTGGAATTTAGGGTGTCTCACTATCCACTTGACCATACAAGTAAAGTCTTCTCAACATAATGAATTGAAAACTGGTTTGATTTTGATTCTACTAAGTATATTTGACACAATTATTTTCCCACACTACAATACTTAGAATATTTTGCTTTGAGCAAGTGATTTACTAGAAATTAAAACCTTAAACTCTGGATACTTTGAAAAATTGAGCTCTTGTGGTTTTTCTAAATAAATTTGGCTTGTAGGACTTTTGAGTTTGTTTAGTTTTTCTTCAGCTTTGATTTCTATTTATAGGAAAAATTAGGGTTTCAACTTTTGTCTCTTAAGGATTCTAAACTGTATCTCCTTTTTAGCTTAGTCAACAATTATTTATTCCAAATATTGTTCAAAATGAGACAATCTTCATAATATGACCGTTAGGTAATTTTTTATTTCCCAATCTAATATGAGCATATTGTCTGGAGAGATATTTTGCATATTTGTTCATATTACGTTTGCAAATTGATTCACCTGAGTCTTTCATACGCTTGATTTGATTTGGGCGGGAACAAATTTAGGCTTGTTCTTGGACCTTCAAAGTAATGATACGACTAAATCCATATTAGTATTTTACTCAATCTATCAGAGCCTTTGTCCTTCCATCAAATTCATTGACTTTTCTCCATCAGAATCATGGACTTTATTGTTGGAGTCACATGTTGTGTTGCTTGAATAATTTGTCATAGGAAAAATTGCATGACTTAGAATTAGTGGCATACTTCACCTTTGTTGCATTATCGGAGTTAGTGCAACTTCAAAGCCAACATTCAAGAACATGTTTTAGAATCATGCAGAAATACTATTCATCATATATATGCAAAAATATTGTTCATAGAAGACATGCAAAAATATTGTTCATCAGAGGCATGCATAAACACTGCTCATCAGAGGCATCCATAAATACAATTCATAGGAGGCATGCTAACATGAATACTATTCATTTGAGGCATCCATAAATACTATTCATTAGAGGCATGCATAAATACTGTTCATTAGAGGCATGCAAAAATATGTTAATCAGAGGCATGTTAACAAGAAGCATGTTTCAGTCTTCAGAGGCTGACACGCATAATCATAAGAGGCAAATCCTAAAGGGTAGATAAATGTGCATAGACATCACTACGTGTGTTGACTAGGTTTGACTTGCTTTCTCTTGTCGTTTCCTCATATCGTTTCCACTAGTCGTTTCCTCTAGTAATTTCTTCTTGTCATTTCCTCTTGCTATTTCACCTGGTTGTTTCTTGTGGTCGTTTCATTTTGATTTCCCGTTCTAATTCATGGTTCCATCCATCTCCCATTTGCTTCTGATTTTTTCTTCTGATGTTGTTTCTTTTGATTTTTCTGTTCTAATTCCTACACACTTAATAAAGTCATTAGTGAAATAAATTGTTCTCACAAAATACCTTTGTTAACATCAAAACCATACAGAGGAATTGTTCAGGGGACCAACTTGATTTGATTAATCTCCTCTTTTTTTATGATGCTAAAGTAGTACTTTTGATAACAGTTTATATAAAAAAAAGACAAAGTAGTACGTTAGATTTATTGAACAAGGGTGTAGACAAAATAATCATGTGTTCTTCTTGGATAGTACCTCATACTTCCTCTACGACCTTGATACGGGGAGTTCTCATCAATATTGCTATCATGAGTCTAGGGTAAGGGATTGTCCTTATCTTTACTAACCTAGAGTTAATAACCCATGACCTCGTGTGTTCCAAAATCAAGTTTGGAATATTGGTCTTGATCCTTTGGGAGATGTTCCACATTAGACCTTATTGATATTTTCTAATGTTGTACATTGACCCACCTTTGGGTAATACACACACAATAAAGATCTTGAATAACACTATGTATCTAGGTTTCAAGTGGACTAATTTGAAGTTGACCTTAGGATCTTCGAACAATTCCTTATTGATCTTAAAGGAGCCAACCCTTGATACATAACCATTCTCATGCAAGATCCCTGCATTACGTCATTTGGTGAGAGTTAGTAGATGTAGCTCAATTCTCTTTTTTTATATTAACCCGACCCTTACTATTATTGGGACTATTAATGACGACCTTTCCCTCTCCTTATTTCCCCTCATTGGAAATATAGAGTTTTTTTCTTTATGTGGGAGTCAAACCCGATACCTGAAGGATAAGTACCACCGTCCATTCATTCTCACTACCAATTGAGCTAGTGGTTCAATTGGTAATGGGAATGAAAAGACGGTGGTATTTATCCCCCAAGTACCGGGTTCGATTCCCACGGAAGGAGAAATGTCGTTATTTCGAATGAGGAAAAAGAGGGGGCGAGAAGTTCGTCATTAACAATGTCGATAAAGTACTTTTCTGAGTGTAGGTATTGAGAATGAATTTGAAGCCAGGATATTTCATGGTTTGAATGAGAGAAAGTGTGGGATTATGTGACGGTTGTGAGTGATCATGAGTGATGAGTGGGTTTTATGAAAACGTTTGACTTTCTAAAATCATAACAAACGTGATGTCCAAACATCAGTCCGATCCAACGGTTAGTGAATGCGCAATTGTTATTTTTCTGAGATATGTTTGTTAAAATCAGGAAAAGAGTTTACTCTTTTCTTTTATTTGTTTGGTGGATGTTTTTTTTTCTTTTGAAATAGTATCTCTTTCCAACCCTAACAAGACCCTCTCTACTTGAAAAAGTGAGACATCTGGATATGTCTTCCACGTAGGAATGGAGTCTAATACCGAACAGTTATGACTTACGAGGGAATGGGGATTGAGAGGTTTTTAAGAGTTTTATTTAAGATATAGTTCTTCTTGAGTGAGCAATTTACTTGAGAGAATAAAGTGTTTACTATTGATCATCAAATAAATGGTTGTTATTTTGTATACATGATCAATCTGATATAATATCAATCATTGAATCACTCACTTCACCAACTACTTAGTGTCACCAGAGAAGAAAAAGAAATATTTTGGTTCCGATGGTGGTAACAGGTGTGTAGCAAACTTGCTGCGTTTGATCTATAAATTTAGTATGTTATTCCTACCATTGAGTTTATTATTTTAATATACAGTCTGAGTAGTTTTTTCTTCTCTGATAGTTACTCTGACATACCCACTTCAGTGGAAGGTTAATATAAGATCGTTATTTTTTATTGATGTCCCTATTGATAGTAAGAAGACTTTGGTGTATCCATTAATTATTACGGTGGAATTTTTTATTGGGGTAGGTCTCGTGGTTTTTATTCTCTCAATTTGAGGGAAGTTTTCCACGTTAAAAATTATCTTCGTATCATATTTAATTTTCTGTCAATTATTATTGATCTTAGAATTGTCTTTTTTGTTTGACCATTTTTTTGCACAGGTGAGAGAAGAAATATGTTGCTTCTTTGTAAAAGACTTAAATTAGTAAGACCAGTTTAGTTTTGTGATTTTTTTTATTAATTCATATAACTAATTTACAACTTAACTTACTAAATAGTTAAACACGAATTAGTAATAAAAAAATTAAACACAACTAATAAAATTAAAAAACCTGATAAAAATAAAAATACAAAAATCATTCAAAAATCAAACGATTGAAATCTTTAAAGAGATAAAAATGTATTTATATTTAACAATTTTGATACACATATATGTGTCTTTTATTTTTTTCTATTGTATAATGCTTCTTAGAAGTAAGTTAACCACAACTGCTTACTGCTTCAAATCATCAACGAATGATCTAGAATTCTTGACAATAATATAATTAAATAACCAAATATAAATATATATATATATTATAAATGATGAAAGTGAGTAAGAAGAATGGAGACAAGAAGGAAAAAATTCAAAATTATTATAAAAAATATGAAAATCTAATAAGAAATATTTGAAATAATTTATATAGATTAACATCATAAATAAGAAAATGAAAAGTCGAATTGAAAATTTAAAAATGTCAACCTATATAATTGACCTTACCCTTACAATCTACTAAATCAAAACATATTTTTTTTAGTAATAAAAAAGAATAATAACATGTTATGTTATAACGTGAAAGTTATAAAATAAAACATATTATAACGTTATAATTCGAATGTTTGAGAGTTATAAGATAAAACAAATAATAGCAATAAATCGTGAGGAATTCAAAGAAATTTAAATCTAGTAATTAAATTTAGAGTTGCATTTGAAGTTAACGAATCTCTACTCATACAACAAAATCAACAATATTAAAAAAACTCAAAATATAATTAAGCTAAGTACAGACCTCGATTCCACAATGTCCATTGATTTCTTGTCATCACCAAATTCTGCATACAAATATATAATAAGAGGAGACACAAAAGACATGAGCAGATCTTACATCATGTTAAATGAATGAATAAGTTAAAAATAGATGACCATGCATTCATGAAACATATTTAGTATGATCACAAAAATCACAACAATATAATATTACATGATATAAATTGATGATTTTTCAATGCTCAAAATGGACTCCTTGAAATTCATGTGGTGCCAAACTAATGTAGGAAAACTTGTACGGAAAAGTTATGCTTTATGTCATATGCAAATTGCAACACCCCTCTAGATTATATGTATTGTGTGCAATCTCACAAAAACAATACTTAGTAATCGGTCAATATAGTATATAGTTGTACGAAGACATCCTATGCACAACACCCCAAAGTGTAAAACTCAATAAATGACTCTCCTCTCATGAAGTCTAAACTTAACTTCTAAGTTTTTTAGATGATATATCAAACACCTAAGTCTTAATAAATTTTTAATATGATTCTAAAGCTATTAGAGAAATTGAAAGTTCGAAAGAAATATATAAAAATTATGAGAGAAATTATATATAAGAAAAAACATTACGATGAATAAAGAAAATTAAAGACTTTAACATAACAGATAAATGAGATTTAACTTAAGTGTTACCTAACACATCTACAAAATGCTCAACTTTAGAAGTGGGACACGGATATGTTTTATAATCATCGTGTGACTTACAACTCTGTTTAGCTATAATATAAAATATAAAATATAAAATAAAGAAATATTTTTTTAAAAAAGATGGTAGGTTTTGTATACACTACAAGAAAATCCTGATGTTGTGGCCAACTTTATAAATATTTTGTGGCCGAATAAAACCCTCACAAATTAGTGACCGAAAAAGCCCTCACAAAGGCCAAAAATGAAATTGGTCTTTATTTGTGGCTGAAAAAACCCTCACAAATTTTTAAATATTTAATTGGATTTTGTGGCTGCCTAAGCCCTCACAAAATCACAACATTGTGATTTTGTGAGGGCTTAGGCAGCCACAAAATCCAGTTAAATATTTAAGGAGTTTGTGAGGGCTTTTACAGCCACAAAAAATGCATTTTCTGAGGGCCAAATCCGTCACAAAGGACTGACGTGACCAGTGGCATTTGTGGCTGCAAAGGCCGCCACAAAGGAATGAGCACGTGGAATTTGTGGCTGCCAAGTCCGCCACAAATGAGGCCCAATACAGTTGGCATTTGTGGCCGCTCAGGCCGTCACAAATGGAAAGTACCGTTAGCCTTTCTGGCGGCAAAGGCCGCCACCAATGGAATTGTAGCCTTTGGCTTTTCTGGCCGCCCAGGCCGCCACAAAAGTGAAGTATCCGTTGGCATTGTGACTGCTTTGGCCGCCACAAATGCTCAAGGCAACACTATATATATTTCTCCCCCTCATACTTCATTTTTTCACATCCAACTTCTCTATAAAACCTCATAATACTATTCTCTCCTCCTTCTCTCTACACAAAATTTCTCTTAAGCTTCATTTAAATTTGGTAAGTATAAATTATATTATATATGTAATTTTTTAATTTTATTTTTTAATTTGATATAACTAATTAATGTTATAGATTTTTACTTTTACATTGCTTGTTAATTATTTCGAAGACTTGCAAGCATCGTACGTGAGTGAAAGCTTGAAGTCAGACGCTACTCGGCATCAAGTTAGTATTTTATATATTTTAAATTTAGATTAGTAAATATATATATATATATATATATATTATTTTTAAAATATAGATTAGTAATATATATATTTAGATTAGTTTTATAAATTTATTTTTTAAAAAATAGGAATGATGTTGTTTACATATTAATATATGATAAATTAAAGTTTCAAACCACGGTTAAAATATATTGGTTTTAATATAATTATTATTTAAAAAAAACATTATTAAAATTGATGATATTATTATTTTTTTGTTATAAATAAGTCTTGATTTTTAAAAAAAATATCATTTAAAATTTTATATAGGTTTGTATAATGATATAGTCTTGATTAATAATTTATTATACTGTTTGCAAATTAATTAATATATAATCCCCTAATTGACATATATATCAAAGTTATTGATTTTAAAAAAACATTATTAAAATTTATCATATTAATTATTATTTTTTGTTATAAGTATTGATATTTTATTATATTGTTTATAATTTATTATATTGTTTGCAAATTAATATATATATATATATATATATAATTTCAAATCTTATTTCGGTTTATATTAATTTATTGTATTGATAATAATATATTATATTGTGTGCAAATACATGCTCCCCTAATTGACATATAAATATGTCAAAATTTATATATAATGCTTTTGAAAAATAAAGCAATTAATATATAAAACATCGATATATATATATATATATATATATATATATATATATATATATATATATATATATATATGGATTTAGACCGTAGTTGGATGTGCAATAGAAATTTTCCTGGAAGAAAGGGTCTTAAACAACGTTTTGCTAACAAGGTCGAAGACTTTCTCAATTTTGCGAGAGTGCACAAAATTGTCCAAGATGAAGGGGGAATGAGATGTCCATGTTGTTTATGTCGATGTAGACGGTTTAAAAGTGAAGATGAAATAAGAGTGCATTTGTATTCAGACGGATTTATGCCTAACTACTGGATTTGGACTAATCATGGAGAAGAGTCTCCGACGGCGCCTAATACTAGTACATCTTTGGAGAATTATAACATAGGTCCTTCAAGTAGTACTAACATGTTAGGTATAGATTATTATAACTATCAACACTTTGAGGCGATGAATGATATGATCTCGGATGCTGTTGGGGTTAATTTGCCATTCAATGAAGATCAATATGATGATACCGATGGACTTCCCAATGAAGAAGCTCAGTGATTTTATGGTCTTTTGAAAGAGACAAATAAACCATTGTTTGAAGGTTCTTCAAACTCAAAGTTATCAATGTGTAGTAGACTGTTAGGTCTAAAGTCTTAATATCATGATCCTGATTCAGCTTTGGAGTTGATGACTAAAATGATGCTAGACGCAACACCTATTAGAGATGGTTTGCCGCAAAGTTATTACGATGCGAAATGGTTAGTGTCAAAGTTAGGATTAGGTGTCAAGAGGATTGATTGTTGTGTTAAAGGTTGCATGTTGTATTATGACAATGAATTTGGTATGAATGATGCAAACTTAGTTGAATGCAAGTTTTGTCAAGAACCAAGGTATCACCAAAGGAATAACTCTAGGGTAAGTAGGGGAAAATCAATTCCAAGGAAAGCAATGTTTTACCTCCCTATTGTATCAAGATTGCAAAGATTGTTTGCATCAATACAAACTGCAGGAAAGATGACGTGACATTATGAGAATAGAAGAAATTCAGCCGAGTTGCGACATCCGTCTGATGGTCATGCATGGAAACACTTTGATCAAATACATCCTGATTTTGCGTCAGATCCACGCAATGTAAGATGGATTATCCTCAGATGGATTTACGCCTTACATACAAGCATCGTCTACTCCTTATTCTTGTGGGCCGGTTATTGTTACTCCTTACAATCTTCCTCCTAATATGTGTATGTCTAAACCTTATATGTTCTTAGCTGCTGTGATACCAGGTCCTTCTAATCCTACAACTGGTATTGATATTTATTTAAAACCTTTGATTGATGATTTGAAGAGGTTGTGGAATGGTGTCTTGACATATGATATTGCTCGGAGAGAAAATTTTATGATGAGAGCTGCATTGATGTGGACTATTAATGATTTCCCCGCTTATGGGATGTTGTCAGGATAGGGAACCCATGGTAAACTAGCTTATCCTATTTGTATGGAAGATACAAAAGCATTTACTTTAAAATTTGGCGGGAAGGCATCGTGGTTTGACTCGCATCGTAGGTTTTTACCTGCTGATCATGCATTTAGAGGGAACAAAGCAGCATTTATGAAGGGCTATGCAGAAAGTCTAGGACCCCCACTTAAATTGACATCATAACAAGTTTGGGATAAAGTAAAAGATATGCCAAAGGTACATGTTGTTAATGGTGTGACTTGTAAACCACAAGGTTATGGACAATGGCACAATTGGACAAAAAGATGTATTTTTTGGGATCTACCATATTGGATAGATAATCTTTTGAGACATAATCTCGATGTTATGCATATTGAGAAAAATTTCTTTGACAACATCTTTAATATTGTGATGAATGTGAAAGGTAAAACAAAAGAAGAAATAGAGACACTAAAAGAATCGCAGTGTAACAACCTTGAGAGTTTTAGCCATTATGTTCTAACTTTTGATGTGACAAGTAGACAATTGTTTGATCACCTTATATAATAAAAACCTAATGTTATGTTTAATTCAATTAAAAAGTTTTTAGGAGTTAACTTAGTGCAAGAAACCCTTCATTACAATAATTAATAAGTGTCTCTAAGTTAGAATAGATCTTTATATAAAAATATTATTTGTAATTAGAGTTCATTAATTTTTACGAACCTTAAATTTTTTTCCTTTTTTTATCCTTTCATAAATTTTTTATATGATTCTAAAGCTATTAAGGAAATTAGAAGTTAGAAAGAAATATATAAAAAATTATGAGAGAAATCATACGTAACAAAAACAACATTACGATTAGTAAAGAAAATTAAAGACTTTAACATAACAGATAAATGAGTTTTAACTTAAGTGTTACCTAACACATCTACAATAACCGCTAACGCACTGCTTGACTTTAGAAAGGGGATACCGATGTGTTTTACAATCGTTGTGTGTCTTACAACTTTGTTTTGATGTAATATAAAATATAAATTCAAGAAATGTTATTTAAAAATGATGGAAGGTTTTGTATAACATTAAAAAATGAGAATGAACTTACCACTAGCAGCGATTAAAAGAAGAAATAAAGAAACTAAAAGAATCACAGTGTAAACAACCTTGAGAGTTTTAGCCATTTTGTTCTACCTTTTTATGTGACAAGTAGACAATAGTTTGATCACCTTATATAATAAAAACCAAATGGTATGTTTAATTCAATTAAAAAGTATTTAAGAGTTAACTTAGTGCAAGAATCCCTTCATTACAATAATTAATAAGTATCTCTAACGTACATTGATGTATTATGTTTGTCCATTCAGCTAATGAAAAGGATCACTTGACCTTAGAATATATCTTTATATAAAAATTTTATTTGTAATTAGAGTTCATTCATGTTTACGAACCTTAATTTTTTTTTCCCTTTTTTTATCCTTTCGTACTATAATGAGGATCAAAACAAATATTATACTTCAATGAAATACATATTAGGACACATTGAACCAAACAAAAACCCTTTCTATATTTAAATCATTATTAGGTGCCCGTAAAATATATGGACGGAGTCTGCCATCGTTTGTCTGAATTTGTGGGTCTAGTGGATTCAGGCGCCATCTTCCCCTATGTCTCGTCCGTTGTGATCTCTATGTCGATGCAATCATAAATTCAACTTCATCCACTCCAGTTTTCATTAAAAATTTCACTCAAGCTCATCATAACTCTTTAGTGCAGTGTGCAAACCTTGTATAAAGGGTAAACTTTTTGTGGTTTTCATTTTAGAAAATGAATATTTCACTCGTTTTGCGTCATGCACAAATTTCCTACATGGTTGGATCATTCTTTCCAAGGGGATGTTCTAATTAAAATCGAAGTCATACGCGATATCTATTGAAACTTTGGAAAGTTATTGGTCTTTGGAAAAAGGTTTCTCTTGGTAAATAATTTTTTGAGTTCATGGTAGAATTTTTTCTTTTAAATTTTAAGTCGTTTAAAATGTACATTTTAAGTTGGTTCTGCGTCTGAATTAACCGCAAACGACTTGAAAAACATAATTTTTAACTCGTTTCATCAACCGACTTAACAAAGCTTCCTCCTGTTAAGTCGATTCAGCTTAACTAACTTAAACATCATAAATTCAATTCAAAAAATCATATTTTTAAGTTAGATTTTTTGATCAACTGACTTAATAGATAGAGTTAAAATAATTATTATTTTTTTAATAAATTTCTCTCTTTTTTTTTTATGCTCTTGATCTTACATATATACAATATTTCGTATTAAATTTTAAAACTTTTGTACTTGTAACTACAAATTTATATAACAATCTAATAACCAAAATATACAATATCATATATTCATACAAGAAATATAGAGCTGAAAGAACATGTCTACCCATTTCTGAATAATCACGACAAGACAAAAAAAAATAGATGTCCAATAACAAAATTACAAAATCACAATGTATAAATATTCAACAGACATATATTATTATGGTGATTTTCTTCAACTAATTCTAAAATATCCATAGGTTTCCGATCTTCTTTAATTTGATACGGATAAAATGATCTCGAGTTATCGAATATCTGAACAAATAAAAAACACAATCAATATCAGTTGAATCTTAATTTTTTTATCATACGAACAATAAAAACTACAATCAATAGCAACTTATTATTTTTTATCATACAAATATAAAAAACACAATCAATAACAACTTGTAAAAAATTACGTATTTGCATCCATGAATCAACTATGTTACACTGTTCAACATATGTAACATGACATAGTAGTCACACTCATACATTTGTCATGTTTTATCAAATCATCATGCCATAATCGATTTATATAATTATGCAAATCCTATAACATGTAAGATGATTTCTTATTTTAGAAAGTCTTTTTCAAGCAAATTGTAAAAATTCTCCATACATAGACACTTTACTCAAACTATCAAACTATTAGCATTCATCCAATTCATCCAACTACAATCTATAATTACTTTTATTAAAAATAAATGACCACAAATATTAATATTAAGGTAAAATAAAACTAAAATAATTTTATTGTCATCTACTTTTTTTATTAATTGTCATATATTGTCGTATTCATATTAACTAAGAGTATTCTAAAAATAGTATACTATTGTTTTCTTCCTATTGTTATTATTTTGATTATTATTTTGCTCCATATCATATAATATAGAACCTTTACAATATGTAATTTAACTTACGACCAAATCTCCTATATCCATTCAAAACACTTCATCTATAGTGTCCAAATAAAAGAAAACAAAATAATAAAGAGTCATTAAAATAAAATAAAATAAAATAAAATGAATTTGACATGTCATTTTCTTTTCTTCATAATATATAGCTCTCCCTTATTATTTGAAAATGAAACAAAATACTAATCATTCTAGCAACATAAGATATTAGAATTATTGTTATAAAAAATTACTTAATCAAGCAAGAACTTGAGATCCTAACCTGAAATGATGGTAATAAAACGACGGTTATGGTTCTAAAGTCGATGTTAGAGTAAAGTCAAGAAGTGGAGTTGCATGGTTGTGGAGTCGATATTAGAGTAAAATCAGGAAGTGGAGTTGCAAGTGTTGATGAAGTTAGAGGATAGGGAAGGTTTAGGGTACTAATGCTAAGTGCACATGGGAGATAAAATGCTAAGTGGATGAGATTTTTTAAATTCGTGTTAAGTGGGTTATCAAAATTACCGCTTCAAACATATTTTCTATATTTACAAAATTGTCATGTCTTTTTTATTATGTCAACCAATTAACCTAGTTAAATATAGAGGAAGAGATATATATTAATTTCTTATTTTTATTTTTACAGTCTATTTTAATTCGGTTGCAAATATAACTGTATTAAACACGTTTCATCTATTTAATAAATTGACACCGTCTTATTCTGTTAACTCGTTTACATAGACAACCGACTTAAACGTATTTATGTCTCACTTGTTAAGTCTGGTGGCATATAAATGACATAACTCACCGTATTAAAATCTTAATTTGAGGGAAGTTTTCCACGTTAAAAATTGTGTTTGTGTCCTATTTAATTTTTTGTCAATTATTATTGATCTTGGAATTATGTTTTTTGTTTGGCCAATTTTCTGCACAGGTGAGCGAATAAATATGTTGCTTCATTGGAAAAGATCTAAACAAGTTAGACCAGTTTAGTTTTTTGATCTTTTTTTTTTATGAATTCATATAATTAATTTACAACTTAACTTACTAAACAGTTAAATATGAGTTAGTAATAAAAAAGTTAAACACAACTAATAAAATTAAAAAACCTAATAAAAATAAAAGTACAAAAATCATTCAAAAATGAAACGATTGAAATCTTTAGAGAATTAAAAGTGTTTCTATATTTAATAATTTTATACACATATATGTGTCTCTTATTTTTCTGTTGTATAATGCCTCTTAGAAGTACGTTAACCACAACTGCTTACAGCATCAAGTCATCAACGAAGGATCTAGAATTCATGACAATAATATAGTTAAATTATAAAATATAAATATATATATATATATATATGTATAATATATATATATATATATTATAAATAACGAAAATGTGTTAGAAGAATGGAGACACAAAGGAAATAAAATTCAAAATTATTATAAAAAATATGAAAATTTAAAAAGAAATATTTGAAATGATTTATATAGATTAACAGCATAAATTAGAAAATGAAAAGTAGAATTAAAAATTTAAAAATGTGAACCTATATAATTGACCTTACACTTACGATCTACTTTTGTTTAATATTTGTAAATACGATAATAAATAAAAACTAATAATTAAATATGAAGATAGTAATTCAAAATAAAAAAGCTCAAAATATAATTAAGCTAAGTATAGACCTTTATTCCACAATCTCCATTGATTTCTTGTTATCAATAAAATCTGCATACAAATATATAATAAGAGGAGACACAAAAGACATGAGTAGATCTTCCATCATGTTAAATGAATGAATAAGTTAAAAATAGATGGCCATGAATTCATGAAACATATCTAACATGATCACAAAAATCAAGACAATATAATATTACATGATATAAATGGATGATCTTTCGATGCTCAAAATGCACTCCTTGAAATTCATGTGGTGCCAAACTAATGTAGGAAAACTTGTATGGAAAGGTTATGCTTTATGTCATATGCAAATTGCAACACCCCTCTAGATTATATGTATTGTGTGCAATCTCACAAAAACGATACTATCAAGTAATCGGTGAATATAGTATATAGTTGTAGGAAGACATCCTATGAACAACACCCCAAAGTGTAAAACTCAATAAATCACTCTCCTCGCATGAAGTCTAAACTTAACTTCTAAGTTTTTTAGATGATATGCCAAACACCAAAGTCTTAATAAATTTTTTATATGATTCTAGAGTTATTAAGGAAATTGGACGTTAGAAAGAAATATATAAAAAATTATGAGGGAAATCATATATAACAAAAAAACATTGCGATTGGTAAAGAAAATTAAATACTTTAACTTAAGTGTTACCTAACACATCTACAATAATCCCTTACGCACTGCTTGACTTTAGAAGGGGGACACGGATGTGTTTTACAATCGTCGTGTGTCTTACAACTCTGTTTTGCTGTAATATAAAATATAAAATAAAGAAATATTATTTAAAAATGATGGAAGGTTTTGTATAACATTGAAATATGAGAATGAACTTACCACTAGCGGCGATTAAAAGAAGAAATAAAGAAAGTAAAAGAATCACAGTGTAAACAACCTTGAGAGTTTTGGCCATTTTGTTCTACCTTTTAATGTGACAAGTAGACAATTGTTTGATCACCTTATATAATAAAAAACCAAATGGTATGTTTAATTCAATTAAAAAGTTTTTTGGGGTTAACTTAGTGCAAGAATCCCTTCATTACAATAATTAATAAGTGTCTCTAACGTACATTGATGTATTAGGTTTGTCCATTCAGCTAATGAAATTGATCACTTGACCTTAGAATAGATCTTTATATAAAAATATTATTTGTAATTAGAGTTCATTCATGTTTACGAACCTTAATTTTTTTTTCCTTTTTTTATCCTTTCGTACTATAATGAGGAACAAAACAAACATTATACTTCAATGAATTACATATTATGACACCTTGAAGTAAACCAAAAGCCATTTCTATGTTTAAATCATTATTATGTGTCTGTAAAATATATGGACGGGGTCCGCCATCGTTTGTCTGAATTTGTGGGTCTAGTGTATTCAGACGTCATCTTCCCCTATGTCCACTCGGTTGTGATCTCAATGTCAATGCAATCATACATTCAACTTCATCCACTCCGGCTTTCAATAAAAATTTCACTCAAGCTCATCATAACTCTTTTTATTTTCCTCTCAATGCAGTGCGCAAACCTTGTATAAAGGGTAAACTTCTCGTGGTTTTTATTTTAGAAAATGAATATTTCACTCGTTTTGCATCATGCACAAATTTCGTACATGGTTGGTTTATTCTGTCCAAGGGGGTGTTCTAATAAAAACCGAAGTCATACGCGATATCTATTGAAACTTTGGAAAGTTATTGGTCTTTGGAAAATGGTTTCTCTTGGTAAAGGATTTTTTGAGTTCATGGTAGAATTTTATCTTTTAAATTTTAAGTCAGTTAAAATGTAAATTTTAAGTTGGTTTTGTGTCCGAGTTAACCGCAAACGACTGAAAAATATGTTTTTAACACGTTTCATAAACTTGCTTAACAAAGCTTCCTCCTGTTAAGTCGATTCAGCTTAACTAACTTAAACATCATAAATTCAATTCAAAAAATCATATTTTTAAGTTAGACCTTATGATCAACTGACTTAATAGATAGAGTTAAATTTTAAAAGTTTTGTACTTGTAACTACAATTTTATATAATAATCTAATAACCTAAATATACAATAACATATGTTAAAATAAGAAATATAGAGCACAAAGAACATGTCTACCCATTTCTGAATAATCACGACAAGACAAAAAAAAAAATAGATGTCTATTAACAAAATTACAAAATCACAATGTAGAAATATTCAATAGACATATATTATTATTGTCATTTTCTTCAACTAATTCTAAAATATTCACAGGTTTTCGAACTTCTTTAATTTTACCCAGATAAAATGATCTCGAGTTATCGAATATCTGAACAAATAAAAAACACAATCAATATTAGTTGAATCTTAATTTTTTTATCATACGAACAATAAAAACTACAATCAATAGCAACTTATTATTTTTTATTAGACAAATATAAAAAACACAATCAATAACAACTTGTAAAAAATTACGTATTTGCATCCATGAATCAACTATGTTACAATGTTCAATATATGTAACATGGCATAGTAGTCACACTCATACATTTGCCATGTTTTATCAAATCATCATGCCATATTCGATTTGTATAATTCTGCATATCCTAAAACAAGTAAGATGATTTCTTATTTTAGAAAGTCTTTTTCAAGCAAATTGTAAAAAATTCTCCATACATAGACACTTTACGCAAACTATCAAACTATTAGCATTCATCCAATTCGTCCAACTACAATCTATAACTACTTTTATTAAAAAAAAATAACCCTAAATATTAATATTAAGGTAAAATAAAACTAAAATAATTTTATTGTCATCTACTTTTTTTATTAATTGTCATATATTGTCGTATTCATATTAACTAAGAGTAATCTAAAAATAGTATACTATTGTTTTCTTCCTACTGTTATTATTTTGATTGTTGTTTTGCTAGATGTCATATAAAATAGAACCTTCAGAATATGCAATTTAACTTACGATAAAATCTCCTATATCAATTCAAAACACTTCATCTATAGAGTCCAAATAAAAGAAAACAAAATAATAAAGAGTCATTAAAATAAAATAAAATAAAATGAATCTGTCATGTCATTTTATTTTCTTCATAATATATAGCTCTCCCTTATTATTTGAAAGTGAAACAAAATACTAATCATTCTAGCAACATAAGATATTTGAATTATTGTTATAACATAAGATATTAGAATTATTGTTATAAAAAATTACTTACTCAAGCAAGAACTTGAGATCCAAACTGAAATGATGGTAATAAAACGA
Source organism: Cicer bijugum (assembly GCA_037974875.1). Lineage (NCBI taxonomy): Eukaryota > Viridiplantae > Streptophyta > Magnoliopsida > Fabales > Fabaceae > Cicer > Cicer bijugum. The sequence goes on along the minus strand of JBBPBT010000720.1, from coordinate 483,076 downwards.
TGGTTATGGTTCTGAAGTCTATGTTAGAGTAAAGTCAAGAAGTGGAGTTGCATGGTTGTGAAGTCGATATTAGAGTAAAATCAGGAAGTGGAGTTGCAAGTGTTGACGAAGTTAGAGGATAGGGAAGGTTTAGGGTACTAATGCTAAGTGCACATGGGAGATAAAATGCTAAGTGGATGAGATTTTTTAAATTCGTGTTAAGTTGGTTATCAAAATTACCGCTTTAAACATGCTTTCAATATTTACAAAATTGTCACGTCTTTTTTATTAAGTCAACCAATTAACCTAGTTAAATATAGAGGAATAGATATATATATCAATTTCTTAATTTTATTTTTACAGTCTATTTTAATTCGGTTGCTAATATAACCGTATTAAACATGTTTCATCTATTTAATAAATTGACACCGTCTTATTCTGTTAAGTCGTTTACATAGACAACCGACTTAAACGTATTTATGTCTCACTTGTTAAGTCTGGTGGCATTTAAATGACTTAACTCATCGTATTAAAAACTCAATTTGAGGGAAGTTTTCCACGTTAAAAATAGTGTTTGTCCCATATTTAATTTTTTGTCAATTATTATTGATCTTGGAATTATGTCTTTGGTTTGGCCAATTTTCTGCACAGGTGAGCGAATAAATATGTTGCTTCTTTGTAAAAGATCTAAACAAGTTAGACCAGTTTAGTTTTTTGATCTTTTTTTTATGAATTCATATAATTAATTTACAACTTAACTTACTAAATGGTTAAACAGGAGTTAGTAATAAAAAGATTAAACACGACTAATAAAATTAAAAAACCTGATAAAAATATAAAAGTACAAAAATCGTTCAAAAACTAAACGATTGAAATCTTTAGAGAATTAAAAGTTTTTTTATATTTAATTATTTTATACACATATATGTGTCTCTTATTTTTCTATTGTATAATGCCTCTTAGAAGTAATTAAGTTAACCACAACTGCTTACAACGAAGGATCTAGAATTCATGACAATAATATAGTTATATAATAAAATATAAATATATATATATATATTATAAATGATGAAAATGAGTAAGAAGAATGGAGACACAAAGGAAATAAAATTCAAAATTATTATAAAAAAATATGAAAATTTAAAAAGAAATATTTGAAATGAAAACCTATATAATTGACCTTACACTTAGAATCTACTTTTGTTTTAATATTTGTAAATACGATAATAAATACAAACTAATAATTAAATATGAAGATTGTAATTAAAAATAAAAAAGAAACCATACTTGTTTTGACGTTACTAAAATATATCTTTTTTTGGAATAAAAAAGAATAATAACATGTTATGTTATAACGTGAAAGTTATAAAATAAAACATATTAGTAACAATAAATCTTGAGGTATTCAAATAACTTTAAATCTAGTAATTAAATTTAAAGTTGCAAGTGTTGACGAAGTTAGAGGATAGGGAAGGTTTAGGGTACTAATGCTAAGTGTACATGGGAGATAAAATGCTAAGTGAATGAGATTTTTTAAATTTTTTAAATTCGTGTTTGTCCGGTTATCAAAATTACCGTTTTAAACATATTTTCAATATTTACAAAATTGCCGCTATTTTTTTTATTAAGTCGTTTAGCCAATTAACCGAGTTAAATATAGAGGAAGAGATATATATTAATTTCTTATTTTTATTTTTATAGTCTATCTTATTTCGATTGCTAATATAATAGTATTAAATATGTTTCATCTAATTACGAAATTGACATCGTCGTATTCTGTTAATTCGTTTACATAGACAACCGACTTAAACGTATTTATGTCTCACTTCTTAAGTTTGGTGGCATATAAATGACTTAACTTGCCGTATTAAAAACTCAATTTTCTACTAGATCAATTTTATTTCTATGGTGGACCAAAGTATTATTTCATCTATTGGGTTTCAGATTCTCAATTCGGGTATCCTTCTTCTTTTGGCTTGGTCTCTTGATTTTAACCCTCATTTTTTGCAATAATATATCGCGCAAGGTGAGATTTCATGATTTGGCTCGCGAATATTGGAGGTCGAAAACATTATTTGAAATTAGTAGTGCAGCGGGTGTTCCAAATTATCTTGGTGAAGTCATGTACAATCGTATATTCGATCAATTTGCTCGAGTGTTGATATTGACCTAAATTTACCACTTCTTGAAAGTCATCTTGTTGAACGTGAAGGGTTTTTTTTTCAAGTCGATCTGGAATATGAAAAATTGCCTCTATTATGTGAGGTATGCCACATTATTGACCATGCCAAGTCTATTAGAACTAAGTTGGTTTCAATAACTTTGACCCTTACTTGTTTTGATGATAACAAAATTACTTTGTGAAAATAATTTGAAGCGCTAATGATTTGTTTAAGTGTGCAGTTTCCTGATCATGTATTTTACATGACTTTATGTTGCATCCTTTGATGTTTGATCTAAGTTATAGGAACACCAAAAGTAAAATCTTCAAGTTCCTAGCCTCCAAGATGTTCTAAATATGATCTCCAAAGTCTCTTAGTTAAGAACCCTTGTAAAATATCAGTTTTTATCTTAAATAGGGCTTCAGGATGCATATATGCGCATTGCTATGATTCTTGGTGTATAGTTCTTCTCCGGACATAATATAGTGCCACCAAATGCATTGTAGTGCACGGTTGGGCAGAATGATCTACAATGTTAAATAAACACTTTTGTTCTTTAAAATGACTTCTCCTCTTATTTGACTTGACTTTTCACACTTTTTATAGTCCAAATTGGATTTCAGTGTCATCATGATAGTCATAGCAATGGGTATTACCTTTCATTTGCAACTAGTTTTACTCCATTTAGACATCTACAACTCAATATATGAATAAAATATTGCACATGAGTCATGTTGCTTTTTCACCAAAGTTCAATATTACGCTTAACAAATCATACAAAACTACATAAAATAGTTGGTTAATCGTGAAAATAAAAACATAAACACCTTATTTTTTTTGAAGGATCATTTATTCAAAATAACTTTAAAATGAACATTAAATTTAAAGAAATAAATTAAACAATTGACTCAAAATAACTCTAAAAGTAATGAGTAATGAAGGTTTATTAGTGGACGTGCATCAAATTGCAGGTGCCGCCTAGTACTCTTGAAGCGTCGAAAGACGTTTTTATTTTGAAAACTTATATTATCTATTTTAAATCCGTTCATTGTTGAACTTTGTGACACCCTAAACCCAAAATTAATAGTAACATTTTATTGCAAATTTTAGTTTTAAAATAATGAAATTCTAAAAAAATAAATAAATAAACTTTCAAATATTTTTCTTAAAGGGTAAAGAGTTTCACGTAATCATGAACATATTACATTAATCCAAAATTTTCGTCAAACTTAACAACTCGAAATCATAACAGTAGTCAACAAAATCCTTTTTGAAGCCCACATACATAAGTTTAATGATAAATGTAAATGTAGTACCAACCCGATGTCACTATCAGAGCGGGAATTCTCAAACTAAAGATGTTAACAACAAAACATATAATAAAAGTCTTCAAGACAGAATGGCTTCCACCACTTTGATGGGACAAGTCATCACCTGCAACTTGCAACTCGTTTGCATTCATCGCAAATGCCAAAGACAAACAATGAGGGGTGAGTTTCGAAATTATGTAATAGTATAAGATAAATGAGGAGAATATGCAAGTAGTCAAAACAACACAAATAAAGAGAAACATTCAAGAACATAGTATCAAAGATTAATCTAATTCAATCACAATCAAACAGTCACAAGGATGAAATGCTATGCATGTCCTATACTCTATACGTCTTCATCATTTGGTACCAGTTTATTCTGAAGTACTTGGTTAGGAGGCCTGATACTATGCCACTTCAAGAGTGGACGAACAATTCATGAATGGCCAAGTCCTCATAGATCCCCTCAACTCAACCCGAGACACATATACGCGACAGTCGGGGTACTCTTGTGTTGCACGGTAGTTCCCGGCCTTACCTTACAGTTCGACTGTAGCCATCCACGATCAGACTCATTCAGTTGTACTTCCCCGAATCACTAGGTTTGTCAAACCCTCCCTATATGATGACAAAATAATCCTAACTCCAAAATTTACAACACATATCTCAGACTTACTCGATCATCACAATTCAATAAGTTTCAATTTGAATTCACAATATTCATCATTATATATATAGCTATATCAGTCAATCACATAAAATCCCAATATTTGATTTACACTACTCACAATACACAGTCTAGTCTCATCAATCACATAATAAGGAATCAATTAGGTGCACTTTCAAGTAATATCAGAATTTCAATCAAGTAGACAAGAACACTCAAATACATATCATTTATACAATAACAATTAGTATATGTTTCAAAAAATCAAATAACACACAATCTTAATATAAATTAATTCACACAATTCTATAGGTTTCTAAATTATATTTTAGTCATCACTATTACCATTCTTATATTATTAATTAATTATTATTACTCAATAGGGCTCAACCGTACGTAGTAAGCCCGAATGAACATATGGGAATTTCAGTATTCCCGTTCATCTCGCGTTATTTTATACTCATAAAATCGAACCTCATCTGACCCCTTACCTCGATTGAAGATTCCGTCCAATGAATCTGGTATGCTAACGAGTCGTTTTTTCATCGGTCGTCGTCTCTAATAATCCGTGAGAGAATCATCGCCACACAACCACCAAATACAAATAATTTACTCACTAAATATAATTAAATAAATAAATTAATTAATAAATCATCTACTATTTGTAATACAACAAAAAAATATATTGAATACTATATATGCTTATGATTATATTAATATAAACAAACAAGTTATTTAAAATAAATGAAAAATAACATAATTATATATTACTAAATAAATATAGTGTGTGTATAATTTTGATATTACAATATTCTAATATACGATACGTATTGAAAACAAAGTAACAAAGCTATTGGCTGCACAAATAGAATTTGATTCTTTAAGATGTAAATTTTAAATTGTAGATACGAATATATAAATGCAGTATATGCTATCTTAAAAATTTATGATGCAAGCAACACTTTAGAATAACTCAATGCACATGTTTATCTAAAAGAGAATTTGAAGATAAAACAACAGAGGAATGTCTAGAGAAGTTGTAATCAACAAGAGCTCATATTATTTGATTCAAACATTAATTTGACTTTATTTATTTAAAATCAATGTAATATGCTACAACAAGCATGCTAATAATAATATTGCAAATAGCATTAAGGAATACTAATAACATGAACTATGAAATAGCAAAATAAACATGTAAACAAAATAAATTAGTTAAATTAAATAAAGTGATATGTGCAAGTTATTTGTTTCAGAAATCAGCAAGAATTAATTGGTATTTGGATCATTTTGTGCAATAAAATCAGCAACTTTATCATTACAAAATAATTAAAATAAGAAGGACACATGCCCAATTTTATAATTCAAACTTAATTTCAAATTACCATAGAAAAATCTAAATAGGTACATAAAATATACTCACTTTATAGAGGAAAATAATGAGTACCAATGCATTTCTCCTATTTCTATAAATAATTGGTATTCAAACACAATATAATTAATAAATAAAATATAGTTAATATTTTATTTTAATCATGAACCTAAATTATCAAATAAAATATGGAAATGATGGTAACTAAATTATCGAAAGAAGACTCAACTAGTAGTGAGGCAAACGATAGGTTTTGACAATAATTTAAAAATAATGAGAGACTAACCAGACGAATCAAAGATCCTATAGAAAGTAATATATGTTTGATTCTTTTATCCGATAGTAGAAGCCAACAAAATCACGACCAATAATTACAATCCGTGTGTAATAGACTTAAAATGAAATTATGTGATTGTGGTTGATTTATTGATATGCAGGGAGGTATTGAAAATAAAATTAAAAAAAGAGATTGGGTGGGGATGTGCCATGCGATACCCAGGGAGATATAGGTTAACTATGGGTAGAAAGCAAACTCCCTGTTTGATTGGTGGCGGCAAGGTTTTAGAGGCAGTAGCCTTTGCCTTATGCTTATATATGACATTGATTAACATTAGAGTTATATGCAACCTGAGCTAGTGCATCGGCTGAGAATTGTATTTTTATATTATTATTTTTTTTTCTTTGTTTGCCTAAAATCAATTTAAATAAATATATTTAATATTAATAATTTAAATAAATTATTTGGATAAAAAAATACATAGGAAATTATCACACCACATAGAATACACATATAATACAATTTATTATAATTTATTATTATTTATTAATTAAATATTTAGGGTGTTATATATATCATGAATTCAGAATTAATTTAAATACATTAATTTTGTTTATGGTGAATTCAATTTATTATTTAGGCTATTAATATAAATTATTAGGCGATTATATGGAGTATTAAATTTAATGACGGCATCATCATTATTATTGTATTTAATAAATAATTAATATAGTTATTTTATATTTACATACTTACATAAAAAGAAATTTAAATAATAAAGGTCTAGATAACAACAGTAATACTAAAATATGAGGCTTAATATGATAGCAATCCGTATATATTATTAATATTTTAAATAAAATAAATAGGTCTAATATCAATTATCAATGATTTTAATTTACATAACTACAAAGACAACAAAAATACACATAAAAAAATTATTACATCATAAGAAACACATGTATAAGAAAATATCACTACTTTATAATAATAATAATAATAATAATAATAATAATAATAATAAATTAAGATATAACAATAAAATAGGGTGTTACAAATTCAGAATTATCACTATGATAGTGACATCAGATTGCAATTATTATTACTTTTAATTTGCTAAAGTTACATACGTTAAGTTACGAAAGAATTTTGCTATCGTGATAAAATTTATCATTATTTTAAAATTTATGATTTTTTCAGCGTTATTGTGATGTTCCAAGTGAGTATGTGATGCTCGTCACTAGGGATGACATTAAAATCTGCATCCGCAGTTAACCATCCAAATTCTTCCCGATTTGGGATGATTTTATTTTATTTTAGCGTGTGAATGAACATTTTGTAAGTTTGACATTTTTACTTAAAAAAAAAAAATTCTCATAATTTTTCTAAAAACTAAATATTTTTAAGTAGTATTTTGGATCAAAATCTGGACCGTTACAATTAATTATATTATTTTTTTATGATTCATCAAACTATTAACCGGTTAAATATATTTTTAGTTCCTCTAAATGTACCAACTTTCATTTTTAGTCTCACTAAAATATTTCATCTAACTTTGTTTCTGCTAAATTTTCGATTATGAAATTTAGTCCCTATTTTTTTTTTACCAAAGTTCACGTCTAATGTTCTAATTGACTTTTTTTTATAACATGTCATTGTTAAGACTTTAAAACATTATTAATGTAATACTTTAACTATTTAATCATTAATTTGAAGTTATAGATAAATAAGTAAAGATTCAAGCTTAAATAGTTAAATTATTAAACTAATGATATTTTAAAGTTTTATCAATGATATGTAATCAATTGGAAGCATAAAAATTTAAAAGGATCAAAGTTTGAAATTTGGTATATGTAGGTGGACTGAAAACATATTTAACCCAAGAAATAACAAAGAAAAAACAATATTCCATTGAATGATCAAGCTTTGTTAATAGTTTCAAAAGAACGATTCATAATTGAAAAAATAATTAAAGGTTAATATACAATTTCAAGGTATTCAAATCACATGTAAAACAAAAACCTGTATGTTGCGAACCTGATGTCTAAATATCAGTCCGATCCAATGGTTAACGAATGCGCAAATGATATTTTTTCTGAGACATGTTTGTTAAAATCGGGAAAAGAGTTTACTCTTCTTTTTTATCTGTTTGGTCGATGTTTTTTTTCTTTTAAAATACTATCTCTTTCCAACCCTAACAAGACCCTCTCTACTTGAAAAAGTGAGACACTTGGATATGTCTTCCACGTAGGAATGGAGTCCAATACCAAACAATTATGACTTACGAGGGACTTGTGATTGAGAGGTTTTTAAGAGTATTATTTAAGATTTAGTTCTTCTAGAGTGAGCAATTTACTTGAGAGAATAAAGTGAGTAATGTTAACTATTGCTCATCAAATAAATGGTTGTTATTTTGTATAGATGATCAATTTGATATAATATCAATCATTGAATCAGTCAATTCACCAACTACTCATTTTCACCAGAGAAGAAAAAGAAATATTTTGGTCCCGGTAGTGGTAACAGGTGTGTAGCAAACTTGCTCTGTTTGATCTATAAATTTAGTATGTTATTCCTACCATTGAGTTTGTTATTTTAATATACATTATGAGTAGTTTTTTCTTCTATGAGAGTTACTTTAACATACCCACTTCAGTGGAAGGTTATTATAAGATGGTTATTGTTGATTGATGTCCCTATTATTAGTAAGGAAACTCTGGTGTACCCATTAATTATTATGGTGGAAGTTTTTATTGGGTTAGGTCTCGTGATTTTTATTCTCTTAATTTGAGGGATGTTTTCTACGTTAAAAATTGTGTTCGTCTCATATTTAATTTTCTGTCAATTATTATTGATCTTGAAATTGTGTTTTTTGTTTGACCATTTTTCTGTACTGGTGAGAGAAGAAATATGTTGCTTCTTTGTAAAAGATCTAAACTAGTTAGACCAATTTAGTTTTGTGATTTCTTTTATTAATTCAAATAATTAATTTACAACTTAACTTACTAAACAATTAAACACGAGTTAGTAATAAAAAAAATTAAACACAACTAATAAAATTAAAAAATCTGATAAACATAAAAGTACAAAAATTATTCAAAAATCAATCGATTGAAATCTTTAAAAAGTTAAAAGTGTATTTAATTATTTTGATACACATACATGTGTCTCTTATTTTTTCTATTGTATAATGCTTCTTAGACGTAAGTTAACCACAACCGCTTACTGCTTCAAGTCATCAACCAAAGATTTAGAATTCATGACAATAATATAATTAAATAACAAAATATAAATATATATATATATATATATATATATATATTATAAATGATGAAAGTGAGTTAGAAGAATGGAGACACGAAGGAAAGAAAATTCAATATTATTATAAAAAATATGAAAATTTAAGAAAAATATTAAAATAATTTATATAAATTAACAGCATAAATTAGAAAACGAAAAGTCAAATTGAAAATTTAAAAATGTCTCCCTATATAATTGACCTTACACTTACAATCTACTTTGTTTAATATTTGTAAATACAATAATAAA
>JBBPBT010000720.1:437404-473504 GCA_037974875.1 Cicer bijugum | reverse complement strand
AAAAAGAAACCATACTTATTTTCACGTTACCAAAACATATTTTTTAGGAATAAAAAAAAATAATAACATGTTATGTTATAACGTGAAAGTTATAAAATTAAACATATTAAAACTTTATAACTAGGAAGTTTGAGAGTTAAAAGATAAAACAAATAATAACAATAAATCTTGAGGAATTCAAAGAACATTAAATCTAGTAATTAAATTAAGATTTGCATTTGAAGTTAACGGATCTCTACTCATACAACAAAATCAACAATATTAAAAAAACTCAAAATATAATTAAGCTAAGTACAAACCTCTATTCCACAAGCTCCATTAATTTTTTGTCATCACCAAATTCAGCATACAAATATATAATACGAGGAGACACAAAAGACATGAGTAGATCTTACATCATGTTAAATGAATGATTAAGTTAAAAATAGATGACCATGCATTCAAGAAACATATTTAGCATGATCACAAAAATCACGACAATGTAGTATTACATGATATAAATGGAGGATCTTTCAATGCTCAAAATGCACTCCTTGAAATTCATGTGGTGCCAAACTATTGTAGTAAAACTTGTATGGAAAGGTTATGCTTTATGTCATATGCAAATTGCAACACCCCTCTAGATTATATGTATTTTGTGCAATCTCACAAAGACGGTACTATCAAGTAATCGGTCAATATAGTATATAGTTGTACGAAGACATCTTATGGACAACACCCCCAAGTGTAAAACTCAACAATTCACTCTCCTCCCATGAAGTCTAAACTTAACTCCTAAGTTTTTTAGATGATATATCAAAGACCTAAGTCTTAATAATTTTTTTATATGATTCTAAAGCTATTAAGGAAATTGAAAGTTCCAAAGAAATATATAAAAAATTATGAGAGAAATCATATATAAGAAAAACAACATTATGATAGGTAAAAAAAATTAAAGACTTTAACATAACATATAAATGAGTTTTAACTTAAGTGTTACCTAACACATCCACAATAACCGTTAACCCAATTCTTGACTTTAGGAGTGGGACACGGATATGTTTTACAATCATTGCATGACTTACAACTCTGTTTTGTTGTAATATAAAATTTAAAATAAAGAAATGTTATTTAAAAATGATGAAAGGTTTTGTATAACATTAAAATATGAGAATGAACTTACCACTAGCGACGATTAAAAGAAGAAATAGAGACACTAAAAGAATCACAGTGTAAATAACCTTGAGAGTTTTAGCCGTTGTGTTCTACCTTTTTATGTGACAAGTAGATAATTGTTTGATCACCTTATATAATAAAAACCTAATGTAATGTTTAATTCAATTAAAAAGTTTTTAGGAGTTATCTTAGTGCAAGAAACCCTTCATTACAATAATTAATAAGTGTCTCTAACGTACATTGATGTATCTTGTTTCTCCATTCAGCTAATGAAATTGATCACTGGACCTTAGAATAAATCTTTATATAAAAATATTATTTGTAATTAGAGTTCATCCATGTTTACGAACCTTTATATATTTTTTCTTTTTTTATCCTTTCGTACTATAATGAGGATCAAAGCAAACATTATACTTCAATGAAATACATATTAGGACACATTGAACTAAACCAAAAAAACCTTTCTATATTTAAATCATTATTAGTTTTCTATAAAATATATGGACGAGGTCCGCCATCGTTTGTCTGAATTTGTGGGTCTAGTGGATTCAGACGCCATCTTCCCCTATGTCCCTTCCGTTGTGATCTCAATGTCGATGCAATCATACATTCAACTTCATCCACTCCGGCTTCTTATAAAAATTTCACTCAAGCTCATCATAACTCTTTTGATTTTCCTCTCAGTGCATTGCGCAAACCTTGTATAAAGGGTAAACTTCTCGTGGTTTTCATTTTAGAAAATGAATATTTCACTCGTTTTGCATCATGCACAAATTTCCTACATGGTCAGGTCATTTTGTCCAAGGGGATGTTCTAATTAAAATCGAAGACATACGCGATATCTATAGAAGCTTTGGAAAGTTATTGGTCTTTGGAAAATGGTTTCTCTTGGTAAAGGATTTTTTGAGTTCATGGTAGAATTTTATCTTTTAAATTTTAAGTCGGTTAAAATGTACATTTTAAGTTGGTTTTGTGTCCGAGTTAACCGCAAACGACTTAAAAGCATGTTTTTTAACTGGTTTCATAAACCGACTTAACAAAGCTTCCTCCTGTTAAGTCGATTTAGCTTAACTAACTTAAAAATCATAAATTCAGTTCAACAAATCATCTTTTTAAGTTAGATCTTTTGATCAACTGACTTAATAGATAGAGTAAAAATAATTATTTCTTTTAATAAATTTCTCTTTTCTATTTTATGCTCTTGATCATACATATATACAGTATGTCATATTAAATTTTATAAGTTTTGTACTTGTAACTACTATTTTATATAATAATCTCATAATCAAAATATGCAATATCATATGTTCATACAAGAAATATAGAGCACAAAGAACATGTCTACCCATTTCTGAACAATCACGACAAGACACAAAAAAATAGATGTCCATTAACAAAATTAAAAAATCACAATTTAGAAATATTCAATAGACATATATTAGTATTGTCATTTTCTTCAACTAATTCCAAAATATCCACAGGTTTTCGAACTTCTTTAATTTGATCCAGATGAAATGATCTCGAGTTATCGGATATCTGAACAAACAAAAAAAACACAATCAACATCAGTTGAATCTTAATTTCTTTATCATATGAACATTAAAAACTACAATCAATAGCAACTTATAATTTTTTATCAGACAAATATAAAAAAACACAATCAATAACAACTTGTAAAAAATTAGTATTTGCATCCATGAATCAACTATGTTACAATGTTCAACATATGTAACATGACGTAGTAGTCACACTCATACATTTATCGTGTTTTATCAAATCATCGTGCCATATTCATTTTGTATAATTCTGCAAATCCTATAACAAATAAGATGATTTCTTATTTTAGAAAGTCTTTCTAAAGCAAATTGTAAAAAATTCTCCATACATATACATTTCACTCAAACTATCAAACTATTAGCATTCATCCAATTCATCCAACTACAATCTATAACTACTTTTATTAAAAATAAATAACCATAAGTATTAATATTAAGGTAAAATAAAACTAAATTAATTTTATTGTCATCTACTTTTTTTTATTAATTGTCATATATTGTCGTATTATTATTACTTTTAATTTAGTAAAGTTACATACGTTATGTTTCGAATGAATTTTTCTATTGTGATAAAATTTATCATTGTTTTAAAATTTATGATTTTTTCAACGTTATTATGATGTTCCGAGTGAGTATGTGATGCTCTTCAGTAGGGATGGCAACAAAATCTGTATTCGCGGTTAACCATCCAAATTTGTCCCGATTTGGGTGGGGAAAACCCATTTGATTGGGTGCAAGTTTTCATTATAATAATTATGATTCATGTGACTTTTAGATTTATTATTTTATTTATATGAATAGTTGCATATGCGGACAAAAGAGAAAACCTTAATTTCACATGATAAGAAATGATGGCGAGTGAGGGAGGAAAAATTCGCTTTGCCTCACCCCATTGCCATGCCTATTCTTTACCATGTATATTTTTTTAAAAAACTAGCCTTTTTTTATAAGGAATTTCATTACTAAATTATAAAATTCAAAAATATTATTTTGAAGTTTAAGGTGTTATCTTCAATTGAATGGATGAAATCACACTTAGAATAGCAGATTGTTAGTATGTCAAGTATGAGTAAGAGTCACGTGACTTAAAAAAAAGAATCACAAAAATTTTGCTGAAAAATTACCTGTTGAAATATTCACAAAAACTTTTGCATATATTTTTCTTAAATTGCATTTTTCTCTTCAAATATTTCCTACAAAATTTTCTTTGTTTGCTGTGGAATAAATCCATCTAAATTTTCTATGAATTTTAAAATCTTTAATAAATAATTATCTTCGAAATTTGTACTTTTGCAAAAAACAATTGTTAAAATCTGCAGGACAATTGTTAAATGATAAAGTAAATGATGAGGACCATTTAAAGGAAATGACTCATACACTCAAGATTTACCGTGAACAATATTTTAAAAAATAATTTTCTATTTTTTTATTATTGGGAAATATTTTTGGAATAAATATATAAATTTATACTATTTACCACTATAAATGATTCATTAACCACTAAAATATAAATTATTAACCGTTTATTTAACATTTATCTCATTTACCACTAAAATGTAACACATTAACTACTTTAGAGTACTTGTATTTTAGTGGTTTTAGTAGTTGAAGAAGTACTATAAAGTGGTTAATTAATGTCGAATATGTTAGTAGCTAATGGGATATATATTTAAAAAGAAAGAGGTTAATAAAGTATTCAAATTGCTTAATGGCACAAACATATATATTGTGTTACAAAATATTAGAGGTATTCGTTAAGGTTTGATTATTTCATGATTTTAACTTCATGTTTCTAATAGTTTGTGAACTGGTACGGTGCCTTCAATAAATTTTTATAGCATATTTAATAGTTTTCGACCACGTATCATGAATATTTGAGTGACTCGTTAAATTTATATTTTGGTTTTCTTTAATTGTCTTTAATTTAATTTTATTTACACTAAGCATCGTCCAAACCGATACAAAGCTCACTCAAACGTTGAAAATAGCACATTTGATTCTGGTATTAGTCAACTGACACGTCATCTGAGAAGAATCCATAGCGTCGGCTAATTGGCACTAAAGACAATATTATGTAAACGAAACATGTAGCGTAGGAAAGACTAACATTAAAGTCAATTAAAAGAAAGACTAAATTACATCTGTGGTCTCTTAACTTAATTTCAGGTAACGTTTTAGTTCTTCACCTTTTTTTTTTCCGAGTTGGTCCTTTATTTTAATTTTAAGTGACAATTTGATATTTTAAGTTTTAAAATTTTAACAATATTTTCCTTGTTTTTACAAAAATTCAAAAATATCATCAAATTTTTCAAACAAAACCCATAAAATTTATTTTCATCTTCAATAAAATACAAATTTAATCAAATTCATATCTTAAATCTTGATATAAACTCATATTTTCATTCTTTATTTGATGTTGTTGGATATGAAAATATGAGTGTATTTGAATATTTGGGTTATGGATTTGATAAAAATTTTATTATATTGAAGATGATTATTAATTTTATGGGTTTTGGTTGAAAATTTTGATGATTTTTTTGAATTTTGTATAAAAAAAAATAACATTGTTGAAAATTTAAAACATAAAATATCAAATTGCCACTTAAAATTAAAATAAATGACCAACTTGGGAAAAAAAAGATAAATGACTAAAACATTACCTGAAATTAAATTAAGGGACCACATATATAATTTAGCCGAAAAGAAATATACAATAAATGAAAGTAAACTCTATAAATATATTAATTTGTCCAACGCTAAAGTCAAAATTGTGATTACCAACAAAACATGAGGCGTTTGTTTGACCAACGCTATACTACAACTCCATGTATTTTTTTGCATGAGCAAATTAACCTTTTCACCTATTAAATAGTTAATATTTAATAATCATTAAAATCAATAACAACACTTCAATTTTTCACAAAAAAATCATATTGAATTAACAACATAACAAATACACCATAACGTTTGTTTGAAAGTACCAAATAATAACATAATATGAAATTTTCAAATAACAAAGTCATACAAAATACATATTTATTGCTAAATGACTACAAAAAAAGTAAGCATAACTACAAAATCAAATTTCGTCTAGTGAATGGTCGTCTTTAGAGTATAAGTGTTACAGTTTTAGTCGATGCCAGAGGCTGGAAAAACAAATAAAATGTTTAGTGCACTAGCGTGCGTTGGACCGAGGCTAACTAGCGTCAGTGCCAGGGGACGACGATAAATATGGAAGCTAAAACCAGTTTTTATTTTATTAATAAAAAACTCATAAAATATAGTTAGGCACAAGGCTTTAGTCTTCTACTTTCACAAGAAAAGCTCCATTGGTTGCTTGTGGTGACTGCATATCAATACTTTATAAGAGGAGGCACAAAGAAAATGTGGGTACTCTAAAATGAATAAGTCATAAATATATAAACATGTATCCTTGAATCATATATAGCATGATTACAACAATTGCGGAAATATAGTATAACACAAATAAATGGACAAAATTTCAATGCTAAAACATGTACTACTTGAAATTCATGTGATGAGGTTAAAATAATTAGGAAAAGTTGGATTGATAGGTTATGTTCCATGTCATATGCAAAGTACAACACCCCTCTAAATTACTAAATTATATGTATTAATATAGTATCCACTCTCACTAACACGATACTATCATGTAATTCGTCAATATAGTTATACGAAAATATTTTTAAGATAACACCCCCAAAATGTAAACTCATTAAATTCTAAGTAATACATATCTATCTTTAAAACACACACAAGAAAAGGTTAACAAATATTTTCTTAACAAAACTTAACACGTTTTAAAAGCTATTAAAGAAATTAAAAGTTCGAAAAAAAATATATGAAAGTATGAGAGAGATTATATATAACAAAAACAACATTGTGATAAGCAAAGACAATCCTTTATTTATTACAGCAAACTAATTTTTGCAAAAACAATTGCCGCCTAATTGCACTATAATCCCGTATAAACATGCCCAAGCTCTTCGTCTTCTTAATTCCCACACCCAACTAAAACTAAGTGACATTTCTCGTGCAACAATTTATTTGTCCATTTGCAGACTATTTTCATTTTCTCCATTTCACTGTCCAATGTCCAAATTGATATTTTCTTCATTTTTCTATTTTTCTCTCTCATATCTTTAGTGGCGAATCGTGCATAAAATATTAAAAGGAACGATAAATATTAACTAAAATATTATAATTGAAATTTATAAAACTAATGGTTTTTTTAGAGCTTCACACAATTCATACATAGTCGATAAATTAAAAAAGTTAGAGGTTCAATTCACACAAGTTTTACTATTTTCAAAATTCACATAAGTTTTTAGAGTTTCACACAATTTACATAATTCAATCAAATAAGATGTATCCGCTTTAAAATTTTCATCTTTGTCAGAAACTTTCTTTTTGAAAAATGCATGATTTTTCTTATGTTTAAACATCGTATCATTTCTAACAAAATACACAAATTAGTTACACAAGACACTCAGACAAAGAGTTCACAGTTTTCAAGTTTACATTTCACATTCACAAAGTAAACCTATTCACAAATTCAAAATCTCAAATCCATACTACACTAATTATTACCATTTACACGCTAAAGTTTACAATTTCAATTCTCACACTAAAATGGTTCACAATTAACAAAGTCACAAGTACAATTAACAAAGTAAAATCGTTCTAATGGAGTTGTTGCACAAAGAGAGTATAAGTGAAAAACTGAAAGGCCACAAAGAAGGGGCTGAGAGGGAGAGACGCATGGATGTCGTGTATAGACCGATCGATGACTGCGAACAAGAGGGAGGACCAGAGAAAATCTAGGAGCAGAGAAAAAGAAACCTATCATTATTATTTATAAATAAATTAAATATATATAACTGCTTATCTCCTATGCCCAAATCATGTCTTTTTTTTTCTCTAATGATTTCATTGATTCAATATTGTTAACCTCGTTTGGTCATTTTTTTTATTTTCAAACTGTTTTTTTCTTATCTATCCATTATCCTTTCCCATTAGAATGACAATCAAAACCAACCATATGCTTCAATTAGATAGCTATTAGAAAACACTGAACCAAAAAAAAAAACATTTTCTATGTTAAAATATTTATTAAGTATATTGATGTGGTATGTTTGTTCCTATAACCCACTCAAAAGTCATTTGATCTTAGTATGGATCTCATAAGAGTTCATTCTTTTATGTATCAATCTTTCGTTACTTTTTATTTCTTTAATGGCCTCTCAAGATGTGATGACATATTTAATTATAAAGACAAAGTATTGGATAATCAATTGAATGTATAATAAAAACTTATAATTTTTGTCGTTTCAATCCTCATTTTCGGGTAATATTCTATTTATTTCAATTAAATATTTTTTAGCTTTAATGTACCGTTTACACCCAAATCAATTTTAAGCTAAATACGAAGGGATTCAAATCTAAGTTATTTGACTTCGATATAGTCAAATTTTCTCGATTACTATTAAAGTCGCTTATCCATTTTAATATAAAAAAGATATGACTAAAAGTAAAAAGATGAGTCGACCAAGATTAAACTAGTTAGAAATTATATTAAATTGAACAAGTTAATTTAAAAATACAAACTTAACGCATAATATGACACCATAAATCTAAAAAAATAATATATATATATATATATAATAATTTATATTAGATTTTTGTAAAAAATTGTTGTGGATAAATGAAACTCCTTTTAAAAGAAAAAATAAATATTTCTAAATGATTTAGGATATTAAATTTCTCAAGATACGTACATGAAACAATTAAATTTTTTTTTTCAAATAAAACAATATAATCTTAATAAATTTGATGTAATTATAATTTTTAATTTAATTTTAAAAATTTACTAGTACTAACCAAAAAATTGACAAAAAACATTTTCTACTTAAATAAATAAAAGACAACTTATAAATCTCATTCCCAATATCACATATCATAACGGAAAATTTTCCAAAGTACAACCAGAAAAATAGAATCTTCAAAGAGGCATCCACTTCACTTCAAGACACTAAATACAACTTATAATATTTACGTTTTCGCAAATATGTTAACATTAACAACGAAAGAGGTGAACTTTAAAAGTGGTAATAGTTTTAAAAAGGTGAAATGAATATCTAGAACATCAAATTTAATATTTCTTTTAATTATTTTTCTTTAGACTCTGTCATACTTCTCATCATAATATCAAGAGATATAAAATATTCTCTAAAGAAATAATCGTAATTATTACGAAAGAAAATCTAATTCTCATGTTATTCTACATATTTTTCTTCTCAAAGCCATTAATTTCAAATGCAAGGCAATATTTTAAAACAATGGAGTTCCTGACAACTCATGATTGTTTTATTGTAGTCAAGAAGTGATTAAACTTGAATATAATTATTTTTGACATTTTTTATTCTTTTTGTGTTTTTATTCTATATGATTAGTTTTATTAACTAAATTTAATATTTGAAGAATCAAGGTTGGAATTTTTCATTATGTTGAAGTGAATGTCGTGAAGAATATTTTTAAATTAGTCTAAAGTAAGTTGAAGATTTCAACCAAAAATATGCACGACTCTTTTTATTTTTGATCATTTTAATTATTGGTTTAACGGATCTGATATGTAATTTTTATTACTTTGCCACATTTTACTTTTGTTTTGGTTTATATATTCAACAAAAGTTGAAAATGTTGATACGCATTTCCAACTAACTTACAAGTGTGTTAGATATAGATAGATATTTGTTAGAATTAATTATCTTATGAACATTAAATGTATACCTTATTCTATATATAACATATTGTTTTTACTATCAAAATATCAACTTCAAACTCAATATTTTTCTCTAGTTTAACTGCATGGAGAATCCACAATCACACAGTTTGAGTATCAATGATAGTTGATCACGATCAATCAGTTCAAAAGTAAGAAATTTTTTATTTTTATTCTATAATTCAAAATACTAATAAGAGAGAGAAAATATAAAAGGAGAGAGAAAACATAGATGGAGAGATCCTTATGAATAATGCATGTTAAACAAGATTAAAATGTCACCTACTGAAATGTATCCATTTTACCTAATAAAGACAATAACAAACACTTATCCCACAAGGCCAACAACACAGAAGGGTGAAATGGATCAATTTGACTATAACAATATTTTTCCCCCAAAAATATTTATAAATATTTTTATTTTTTTTATAATAATATTTTTTTTTCCTACTAAAATAAAAATGAATGTACAAGACCACTTAATCTCAAACTAGGTCTCTTCAATAAGACTTTTGCAGGTCAATATTTCAATAACTCTTCTTTTCCTAATTTCTAGTGATTGATGAAACCAATCATGCAAAAGTTTCCCTCCAATAAGGTCTCTACCAAATTGTCTATTTTGTGATTGAAAAGTACTCGTGACATAGCTATTAGGTTGAAGTGCAAGGCCAAAACGTTGGGCGACACTCATGTTAAACGGCTCCGATAACCCAATACCATGATTCTGATGAAGATCGAGTGTCAGAGAGACATCATTATTGCTCGTTGCAACGTTACTACCAACTTGTTGATTCAACACCGACATATTTGAAAGTTCGTTTCTAGTCTGTTTATATGCGACATTCTGAAATTTGTCTGTGGAGTTACATGCATTCTCTGCAATGTTGTTATTTGAAGGTAACTGAAATTTGTCTGTTGAGGTAGATGGATTCTCATCTCTTTGTGGTTCCTTTTGAGTTTGTTGTGATTCAAGCATGTGTATCTCTTCTACCATTGGTTTCCATAGTCTCACTCTTGCATTTATAAACCAATTAGACACCTGAAACACATAGACATTGTCAATAATAATACTAAGAATCCATCATGCACGAAAATATGAAATGATGCAGAATATGGAGCTTTTATCTTGAAATAATCACCTGGTTTGTTTTGCTAACATTATCTTGTCATTATCAGTAGGGTAACTGCAACAAGAATACAACATATAAGTAGTCTAAATACATGTCTTATATACCAATACATACATGAAGATGTAATGTTTAGATGATGATGTAAAGGAGAAAAACACAAAGCTTGTATTAAAGTTGAAACACTACTTCTTAAAGGGTTAAAAAACAATCTGTCCCCAATCTAATAATTGGGGCATCAAAAAATGTATGGCACCAAAATAGAGGCTGCATCAACCACATTTGAATACAATTCTCCACAATATTAAGGATTCATATCATTATGACATGACTGCAATTTAAAACCTTTTTGATTTTGTAACAGCGACACTTAATATTGAGTACTAAAGGAAACATTATGTCTATTTTTTTTTCAATTCTTTCTTCTTGGTCCCTTAAATCTCTATGTTCGAGTCTTACTTTGAAAACTTGCAACTCATCTCTCTTGCAAACAATTTCTTGGAACTTCGAGCTTTGTGCTAGGAAGAAAAACAGTCAATATAGGGTTTTTTCTCTGCACAAATATAGTTAGTCTATTGGTTAGATGGTATGAAATAGATATTCTTCATTTCTAATCTTTTAAAAGAAATAAACATAGGCAAATGGATTAAAATGACAAAACTTTTTTGTTCAATTTGATATGTAATATACGATTTTTAATGATGAATATCAATTAAAGTATGAATTTTTATATTATATGTATTAAAGTTTTAATTTTTCTATTATATATATCATGATATATGCATCTTCGTGTCAGTTTTCATCGTGACAGGTTATTTTTCTATGTTGGTATGGGTAATTTTTATGTATAGAAGTTATCATAGTGATAGTAGAGATTTTAGAAGAATGCACACTACGCTAAAAAATGTTTTTTACAACGTTTATTAGTCAATTATTACTCGAAGGGTTTCTGTCATTCCTAGCGAGCCCCAAATGAATTACGGGAAATAAGTCAATTATTACTTGAAGGGCTTCTGTCATACCTAGCGAGCCCCAAATGATATTCCCGTTCATCTCACTTAATTTATACTCATGCATTCGAACTCACTCTCACCTCATACCTCAATTTGACACTTCCATAAGATATAAGGACCATAATGATTTTCAGCAACCATGAGATGTCGACTACACGTAACGAACTATTCCAAAAGCATCGACGAAACATGACTGATAATTTACGCGGACTATAAAAATCAATGTTACATAATTAATAAAAATATTAAGAGAATAAACATATTCGAAATGAAGTGAAACAAGTTATCAGAAAAGGCCTCACCGACGTGTTGGAGCAACGAAAGGGTCCGACATCAAGTTCCCCGAAATAGACAAATGAGTAGTGCTTCTTGAAGGTTTCACAAGAGGAATCCAAAAACGATATCAGTTTTTCAAGACGATGAACATGTTATCCGGAATTCAAGAAAACAGCCACGACAATGGTAGAAACCCATTTTTTAAAATGTAACGATTGGCGATTTCGAGCAAAGGTAACGAAAGAAGTTGTTTGGTTGAGTCCAAATATGGTCTCGATTTTTGTTGTAATAGTTGTGGTGGTTGGAATCTTGATTAAAAGGTGGAGGTGTGATTTTTGACAAAGAGAAATATGGTGTTTCAATATGTGATTCAAGTTGGTAATGATAGAGGAGATCATTACGATCACAAATATGGTCTCGATTTTGCACGACACTCACTATAATGGTCATGGTTGACGAGAGAAGAAGAAGAAGAAGAAGAAAAAGAGGAAAACGGAGGTGGAGGCGTACGAAGAAGAAGAAGGTGAGATGCTTTTGTTCTTTCCTTTTTCTCTTTTATTTCTATTTTTATTATATTATTTTATATTATTCTTATTATTATTATTATTATTATTATTATTATTATTATTATTATTATTATTATTGCAAATGGGTTTTACATATAAAACATATTTTACTCATTTCTTTTATTATTATTATATTCTTTTTATAAAATCAATAATTACTAAGAATAATTTCTTTAATATTTTTTTAATATAATTTCATTGTTAAAATATTATTAATATTTTGAAATTAATATTTTATAAAATAAATTTATATTTTAAAATACATTAATGACTATAATCATTACTATACTATTTTACAAAATAATCATATAGAAAAAATAAATATAATATCAACAATTTATATTAATTACTAAATCACAATAAATATGCATAAAATCACAATGCCATAAAAATATATATAAATAAAGAAAATCAATATTAATATTATTAATATCTCATAATAATTATTTATAAAATAAATAATTAAAATAAAATATAGTTATAAATAATTAAATATAATTAAATGCGTTTAATATTAAAATTTGGAGTATTACAATTCTACCCTCTTTAAAAAAATTTCGTCCCCGAACTTCAAGCTACTAACCGTGGATATAGGTAATGTTCTCAATTATTCAACCACCAACCCCTTTAACATTCATCTAATTTTTAATGTCTATCTTTATTAGGTTGAGTCAACATGCGGTACAACTATCGAATCTATGTTTGATTTATACAAATTCTCAATCCCCACAATCTCTTATTATTCTATCTTAGGTTGGATTCCATAGAACCATATTTCTAAAATATCCCAACAAAACTGATGTCGTACTATTTCTAGCTAGTCTTAACTTGAGGTATTGATTCTCCTTTATAAAGAACTACATCTAAAGAATATAAAAAGAAAAAAAATCCATATGACACAAAATTATACAAAATTAACAGTCAACAAACATAGTCATATTAAAGCAAGAAAACATTTTTACATGACATATCCTAATTAAATTGATATTTCACGTTGCATCAATGAAATATACCAAATCATAGCAAATATTGAAATAGGAAAAATAATCACACCAATACTAATAATTTGTATAACAACATCTTATATTCAAAACACCATCACAAAATACATTGGAACTCTAACTTTAAAACTTCTACAGAGACAGTTCATTCTTAGTAAGACCTTCAAAATAGTTCTAGACTACTACTAGAAACAAATAAGCATTATAACAAAATATATTAATGTAAGAGATTAATCTAATTTAATTAAGTCCTTTAAAATGATATAAGAGACAACCATGTATCTAGTCAATCAAAATAAAATCAACAAGTGCAAATAACGATAATAATAACGAATTATTGTCGCCTCTTTCATCGACAATGAGTCATTGGGGTAACTAATCCCTGCTAGTCATGAAGTCAATTATATAAGGTAACCATAACTATAGTCATTTAAACTCAAATAGAGCTAATTAAAAGACTTTTAATGCGTTTCAAGAGTGCTGAGGTGGTACCACTACTCCTACTCCTTACTTCAAGTTAAAAATTCATTTAATTACACATTAACAATAATTTATTTGTAACTTGCAAGTAGTAACAACGACACTTACATGAATATGTAATCAATAATCTGATTAAAGAAATATATAACTATTTCACTTTTAGATGCTTTCAACTACTCTAATCCTATACATTGATTCCCAATAATTCAAACACTTAAAACACAAAAATTTAATTTATATATAATCTCATAACACAAATGATTATTCTAACACATGTAACATACTCTCATAAAAGGATAATTGCTCCAAATTGATCACAACTAATTTTTCTTTTTAATTAAACCTCACTTACAAGTTATAATAAACAAAAGTTATAATAAACAACTAATTTTTTTCCATAAACAAAATATACAATCCTTTTTAGTGTTTTATCGTTGCCAAAACTCTATAAAAAGAATTTACCAAAACGTGAGATTTCAAAGTTACAAGTATTAATGAAAAAGAAATCAAATTTTAAATTGCTTTAAAAAAAAATAAAATACGGCAATTGGAATGAATTTAGTAAATATGAATGTAGCTTGTTAAGATCAAAGTTAGAAGCTACATGCAAGATAATACACTCCTGAGTTCTCTCACTTGATATTTCAAATTCCTTATTTCAAATTCCTTAAACTAATCCATTTGTTGATAATTCATTGTTCGTCCTTTCCAGACTTAAATCACTGTCTATCATCCAAATGATATTTTTATTTGCCAATCCAATGATATTTTTACTTGGATAAACCAACCCCAAATTATCAAACTTAGCAGCTAACCCCGAAGGAGATTGCATCACAAATATTTTGTATCCTCGGGCACCTATTCTTATAAACCTATATTCAAAATATTGTAAGAAAAATATATATATACGGTCTCAATAGTAATGAAGTGTTTGTTATAAATTAAAATTAATTACTGGAGTATCTTAATTCTTAAATGGGATAAGATAACGTTTTTGGCTTCCATATGGTGCTTAGTTAAGGACTCTCAAAGAGTTAGTGGTAAATATGAAAAATGATAGATTCATCTTTCTCCATTGTATTATTTTTCACTTCCGATTTCTTTTAGAAGGATATATCAATTATGATGCCTGTGTTCTCCTACTTTATTGTATCAAAACAATTATTTTTTCTACCCAAAAAACAAATTATTTCATAGATGAGCGTGAACATTTTTTTCAACCCAACCGTTAGCCATAGTGTAGATTCCTTGTCTCCATCTAATAAGATTAAAACAACAAATAGAGCTATTCCAAGAAACATTCAACCCTATTCTCCTCCGGATATCACAAGGTTATCATCACACATCAAGGAAAGCAGTATAAAACAATATCAAATGAATTTTCAAATGCAGGTTAATGGAGTATATAATCTAAGAGAAAATAAACATTAGCAAATGCCACAAGTCCAATCAAAAGTTAATCAACTTAATCATGTCAACAATTTAAATTAACTCAAATCTCAACAAATACAAACCACAACAAGAAAGAGCAAGCAATTAACGTTAACAATTATCTTCAAAAATAAGAGAATTTGCAACAAGAATAAGCAAGTAGTTAACAATTAACAAACATCTTTCAGAATTCATGTATTGTAATGGAAAAGTGTATAACACTTAACACAAAAATAATAGGTAAACATTTCAACATTTTGCCGAGAACACGAGTAACACAATTGGCTTACAATTGACTATCAAACGACTAACACGTAACCCACTCAGCCTGATTGAACAGGCCTGCTCTGATACCACTAATATGACACCCTAAACCCAAATTGAAATAAAAAGTAAAATGCACTAGTTTTTAAAGAGATTTGCAGCGGTTCTAAAAAAAAACTTTAAGGTTCAGGACGTCACATTGACACTTACACAAATTACTTGCATAAAAATTTTCAATAAAAAAACAAAATCCTTTAATATCGAATATGGTTTATGTTTATTAAATAAATATTTTTGATATAAAAACAAGTACTAAACTTAGAGACAATTAATTTCGACCTCTGAATAACCGATAAAAACAACACAATTGATCAATCAAATTTACAAAAATTTAAATTGTTCATAACTCAACAAAATACGACAAATTACTCCCACCCAATATCACCTATTCAGAGCGTGGATCCCCAATCGATAATCTGAAATAACTGCGCTCTCGCACGCGCCAAACACAAGCAACGAGGGGTGGGCTTCGAAAACATGAAATAGTATAAAATAATTGAGAAGAACACGTAAAATATATTAAACACCGTATCATATCGAATCAAAACCAACAAGAATAATCAAGGTAAAACATTGATAAAATCCACAACATCAAGTAAGTAAATACACAAATCAAGTAATGTTATGCATGCTCTTATACTCTAGACTCCTCCTCTTTCTTTGGTACCATTCTAACTCTGAAGTACTTAGTTAGGAGGCTTGATACTATGCCACCACGCAAGTGAACAGACAACTCAAATTGGCCCTGTTCTCATAGATCCCCTCAAGTCAACCCGAGACACATATACGTGACAGTCGAGGTAAACGTGTGTTGCATGATAGCTCATGACATTTGGAGTGCTACCTCTAAGTCACTTAGGAATTCCCCACCCGAATACCTCCAAGGTCTAATAATCTTTCCCTGAGGCTCAATAGCAGACCGTCACGATCAGGCTCATTCAGTTGTACTTCCCCATAATCACTAGGCTTGTCAGGTCCTACCTATATGATGACCAAATAAGCTCTACTTCAAAAATTATCAACAACTACTTTCTCCCCTCGTTGGCCTAGGTTACTTACTCCATTAAGAGAACCATCATTGGCACAGGACGAATTCGTCACTATTCAATTAAACACAATATGCATTTCATGATATTCATCAAGGTGGTAATATCATAAGTCAAGGAGTACACATCGTCATTGCAAATTTCCATAGTCATACATTACATTCAGAATTTATCATCATAATACGTCATCTCAAACAATAAAGTGTCTTCACTCCACATATAATAATAATAATACTAGATCAACCACACACACCACATCAATTACAAGGCAAATAATTATAATTCATCATATTTTATATCATAAATCAATATCAAGGATAGATATAAACAAAGCACAAAATGCATCAAATACACAATTCTACAATAATTCAACTATCATACGATCTTCAAAAATCAAATCAAACAACATCATATAAAAGTTTCTAATTCGCATTTTAACCTCATAAAATTCAAGTTTGCTAATTAGTCAATTATTACTCAAATGGCTTCTGCCATACGTAGCGAGCCCCAAATGAATTATGGGATATACGGTATTTCCGTTCATCCACTTAATTTATACTCATCCATTCGAACTCACTCTCATCCCATACCTCAATTTGACGCTTTCATAAGATATAAGGACCATAATGATTTTCAGCAACAATGAGATGTCGACAACACGCAACGAACAAGTCCAAAAGCATCTACTCAATGTTACATAATTAATAAAAATATTAAGAGAATAAACATATTCAAAATGAAGTGAAAATGGTTATTAGAAAAGGCCTCACCGACGTGTTGGAGCACCGACAGGGTCCGACATCAACTTCCCCGAAATAAACAAACGAGTAGGGCTTCTTGAAGGTTTCGACGAGAGGAATCCAAAAGCAATATCAGTGTTTCAAGATGATGAACATATTATCCGAAATTCAAGAAAACAACCACAACAATGATGGAAACCCGTTTTTTAAAATGTAACAGTTGGCGATTTTGAGCAAAGGTAACGAAAGAAGTTGTTTGGTGGAGTCCAAATATGATCTAGGAATGGCAATTAGACCCAGACCCAGTGGATACCCGCAAAAAAAACCCACAATGGGTAGGGTAAAAACCCGCATAATGGGTATGGGCACGGGGACGGGTAATTACCCGCAAAATTAAGTGGGTATGGGTACGGGTACGGGTACTATAGTATCCGCCCCGCATCCGCACTTATATAAATATATTATTTATTTATTATATTAATATTTAGTTTAATTAATTGTTTTCCTTTATGATTTAATATCTATTAATATTATTGGACCATTACAATATTTATAATCAAATCAAAAGATAAACGTTTGCAAATTTTTTAAGAATTTGATTATAATTAATAGTTAAATAATTGTGACTTTATAACTAAGAATTATATCTTATTAATTGTGTCTTTATAATTATACTTGCAACTTAAAAATTGTTTTTACTGATATCAAATAATATTATCGTAAGACTTGCAACTTCATAAAATATTATTATGGATATTTGAATGTGTATTGTAACGAGTGTTCACTTGAAATGTTTTGAGTTAGAAAATATTTTGGTTTACAATATTTTATGATTTAATTTATGATATTTGAATAATTTTTAAATGGGTAAATACCACATATAGTCCCTTAACTTAATTTCAGTTAACGTTTTAGTCTTTTATCTTTTTCTTTCCCCCGATGTGATCCTTTATTTTAATTTTAAGTGACAATTTGATCATTTATGTTTTAAAATGTCAACAATTTTATCCTTATTTTATGCAAAATTTCAAAAAATTCATCAAAAATTTCAAACAAAACACATAAAATTAATTATCATCCTCAATATAATGTTATTTCATCAAATTTATAACTTAAATCTTTAAATAAACTCATATTTTTATCTCTAACAACATCAAATAAAGAATGACAAATATGAGTTTATTTGAAGATTTGAGTTATAAATTTGATAAAGTTTATTTAATATTAAAGAATATAACTAAATTTATGAGTTTTGTTTGAAAATTTTGATGAATTTTTGTAAAAAAAAAAGGATAACATTGTTAAAATTTTAAAACAAAAAAGATTAAATTGTCACTTAAAATTAAAATAAATGACAAAATCAGAAAAAAAAATAAAAAAAAAATAAAGGACTAAAACGTTAACTGAAATTAAGTTAAGGGATTATAGGTGGTATTTATCCTTTTTAAATTTATTTTATTTTAGTTAAAATGTGGGTAATGGATACGGGTACGGGCACTTAGGTACCGAGAGGGTAAGGGTACGGGTATTAAAGTTGATACCCAAGAGGGTACGAACACGGGTATGGGTATTTTTTTAAACTGCGGGTATGAGTACGGGTACTATAGTACCCTACCCAAACCCTACCCATTGCCATCCCTAATATGATCTCAGTTTTCGTTGGTGATAGTCGTCGTGGTTGGAATCTTGATCCAAAGACGAATGTTTGATTTTTGACAAAGAGCAATACAGTGTTTCAATATGTGATTCAAGTTGGTAATGATAGAGGAGATCACTACGATCACAAACATGGTCTCGATTTTGCACGACACTCACTATAATGGTCATGGTTAACGAGAGAA
This sequence comes from Cicer bijugum, assembly GCA_037974875.1. NCBI lineage: Eukaryota > Viridiplantae > Streptophyta > Magnoliopsida > Fabales > Fabaceae > Cicer > Cicer bijugum. Next base: position 454,146 of record JBBPBT010000720.1, on the reverse strand, counting down.
GAAGAAGAAGAAGAAGAAAAATAGGAAAACGGAGGCGGAGGCGTACGAAGAAGAAGAAGGTGAGATGCTTCTCTTCTTTCCTTTTTCTCTTTTATTACTATTATTATTATTATTATTATTATTATTATTTTTGCAAATGAGTTTTACATATAAAACACATTTTACTCATTTCTTTTATTATTATTTTTTTCTCTTTATAAAATCAATAATTACCAAGACTAATTTTTTTGGCATATTTTTTTAATACAATTTCATTGCTAAAATATTATTAATATTTTGAAACTAATATTTGATAAAATAAAATAATTAATATTTTAAAATACATTAGTGACTACAATTATTAATTTACTATTGTACAAAATAATCATATAAAAGAAATAAATATAACATCAACAATTTATATTAATTACGTAATCACAATAAATATGCATAAAATCATAATGCCATAAAAACATATAACTTAAGAAAACAAACAGGTCTTTTACAGCGCTTTTCCAACAAGCGTTGTAAAAGGCTATTAAAAAAACAGCTATATAACATAAGAAAATAAAGAGGTATTTTACAAAGCTTTTTTCATAAGCGCTGTAAAAAGGCTTTTAAAAATAAAATAAGAAGGCCTTTTAGAGTGCTTTTCCAACAAGCGTTGTAAAAGGCTTTTAAAAAAACAGTCATATAACATAAGAAAACAAAGAGGTCTTTTACAACGCTTTTCCCACAAGTGCTGTAAAAAGGCTTTTAAAAATAAAATAAGGAGGTCTTTTAGAGCGCTTTTCCAACAAGCGCTGTAAAACGCTTTTAAAAAAACAGTCATATTACATAAGAAAACAAAGAAGTCTTTTACAGCGCTGCAAAAAGGCTTTTAAAAATAAAATATGGAGGTCTTTTACAGCGCTTTTCACACAAGCGCTGTAAAAGGCTTCTAAAAAAGCGTTGTAATAGGGTTTTATATATAACAGTAAACAGCTTCATTTCCTCTTCATTACGTAAACTTCACTACAATAGTGTCCTTCTCATCTTCATTGTTCTTCTCTTTGTGAATCCTATTATCTATCCCATTGCGAACAATATTTCCATGATCATCTCTCCCATTGCGAACCATATTTCCACGGTCGTCTCTCTCATTGGGAACCATATTTCCATCCATGATCATCTCTCCCATTATGAACCATCTCTTCTCATTGAAATACGTAACCCTCACTACGTATTTCTACGAACCATATTTCTACGCATTTCTCCTACGAAACCTACATATTCCTTCTCCTACGAACCCTATGTATTTCTTCTCACTATTAATGTATTGATGTTATTAATTTTTTTTTGTCACTAAAATGCATGTTAAACTTATACTGATACGTACTTAAACTACTGCATGTTGAACTTGTTGAAGTTATATTGAACTGCATGTTGAACTTGTTGTAGATAAATTGATAGCAACAAGGATTTAGATTGTCAAAATGAGGAAGTTGTCAACATTAAGACTTACGAAAATGAAGTCAAACATGGTGCAACCATCATGCAAAATGTCATTAAAGCAAGGAGCAGTGGCATAAAGTTTAAGGTATACTATACTTTGTTTGCTGTTTATTTTTTATCTTTTTTGAAAGCATGTACTTACCATATGAGTTTATTAGGTTGGATGGAATGAGAGTGGTCAGCCAATTGACCCTAACAGCTCCATGTTTGTAAGTTACATTAGGGCTCTTGTTTGTCAGAATATCTCCATCACAATTGACGATTTGAGAGATAAGCCATTCAAGGATGCGAAAGAAATATTGTGAAATGATCTACAAGTAACTTTTTTTATCCACTTTTTTGTCATTTATAAATTTTTCCATTGAAATACTTTACTCAAACTATATCTTTATTTCGTTTGCAGACTGCTTTTTTTGTTGATGAGGTGAAAAAGAATTACGTGTTGAGAGTTGCCAGGAAAATACACCGGGGTTTTAGATCTGACCTCTCAAATTTCAATCTAAAATATCGTGAAGGAAATATGAATGCTGAAGCTCCAAGAATATATAAACATATATATCAAATGAAGAATGGAGCGCATTTGTATCAAAATGTTTGGACCCCGCGTTTGTGGTAAGTGATTAATTTATTAGCATTTGTATTTTATTATTCATATTCGTAGCGTATTTTAAATTTTTACATCATTGTTATTTTTTTTTATACAGAATATAAGTAAGGCAAATCGCGAGAGGGCAAAAAATCCGATGCACCCATACAAAAAATTACATATGGGATAAGCACGTCTAGAACAAAAACTTGTAAGTAATTAAACATTGATTTTATATAATGTGGTACATTATAAACTATAGCTTCTAACTAATATTTTGTTTATGATCTTGACAAATAGCAACAAGGCACCCACTCCCTCTTTGTCTCCCTTACCCCTCATGTGTTACCTGATACATTAGATTATTCCACACATTAATTTAATTCCCTTGATTTAAATCATTTTGTTTTGATTAGATTAACAAAAAATTGTGTTGTCTCCTTTCTATTCCTCTCTCTTGTCCTCTCTTTCATACCATCTATCTCTCTTTAAATTTTCCTAAGTCCATAACTTTCCTACACTCCAAACTAGTAAACAAGAAATCAAACAATTTCTCAGAAATCCTTTACACACAAATATTCTTTAGAAAAAAAAGACAATAGGAACCATAGACACCACTCTTTTTACCACGACAACATTGTTGTTCATTGAAGAATATTCTAATTAGGTTTAACACCCTCATTTTAATGGAACTAAAGGAAAGGTTATGCCAATAATTTTTTTTTCAATTCTTTCATCTTGGTCCCTTCAATCTTTATGTTGGAGCCTTACTTTGAAAACTTGCAACTCATCTCCCATGCAAACAATTTTGTGGAATTTAGAGTTTTGTGCTAGGAAGAAAAACAATCAAGATAGGGTTTTTTCTCCATACAAATATAGTTAGTCTATTGGTTTGATGGTATGTAATAGATAACCGTCATTTCTCATCTTTTAAAATGATAAAATATTTTTGTTCAATTTGATATGTAATATACGATTTTTTTTTAAATTCAAATATTTATGTTGTATGTATTAAAGTTTTAATTTTTATGATGAATATAAACTAAAGTATGAATTTTTATATTATATGTATTATAGTTTTAATTTTTCTATTATATGTATCATGACATATACATCTTCGTGTAAGTTCCATCGTGAGAGATTATTTTTCTATGTTGGTATGGGTAATTTTCATGTATAGAAGTTGTCATCGTGACAAGTTTATATCATGATCATATAGATTTTAGAAGCATGCATATGTTTTTGTTACACAACTTTACTATTTGCGTTTCATTTTCTTTCAAATTGAGAATTTTTACATTTATTTCTTTTGTGTCACTTTTTCATATATTTATTTTGGCTTGACGTGGATGATGGAAAAAAATTTGATCATTACCTTAAAATTTTAGATGCTAATAACTTCGAGTAGATTCAAGATTACTTGTTGTGATATATGTCTGATGCACGGCAAATGTGGGACAAAAAAATGGGTTTTAAGACTAAAATTACAGTAAACGATTTCCTTTCTTTGGAAATAAATGGAATTTCTTCATATTTAATTATAATATTATTATAACTTTGAATTTAAAGATTTTATTTTATTTTAGCGTATGAATGATCATTTTATTTTAGTATGTTGGATCAAATTTGGACCGTTACAATTAATTATATTATTTTTTTATGATTCATCAAACTATTAATTGGTAAAATATATTTTTAGTTCCTCTAAATGTACCAACTTTTATTTTTAGTCTCTCTAAAATATTTCATCTAACTTTGTTTCTTCTAAATTTTCGATTATGAATTTTAGTCCCAATTTTTTTTGACCAAAGTTCACGTCTAAAGTTCTAATTGACTTTTTTTTATGACATGTCATTGTTAAGACTAAAACATTATTAATGTAATACTTTAACTATTTAATCATTAATTTGAAGTTATAGATAAATTAGTAATGATTCAAGCTTAAATAGTTAAATTATTAAACTAATGATATTTTAAAGTTTTATCAATGATATGTAATAAAAAACAGTCACTTGAAACATGCAACATACACTTTTGTAAAATAATACGGACTAAAATTGGTAACATAAAAATTTAAAAGGATCAAAGTTTGAAATTTGGTAAATATAGGTGTATTGAAAATATATTTAACCCAAGAAATAACTTAAATGATCAATCTTTGTTAATAGTTTCATAAGAAGGATTCATTATTGAAAAAATAAATAAGGGTTAATATAAAATTTCAACGTATTCAAATCACATGTAAAACAAAAACTTGTATGTTGCGAACCAACGGTTAACGAATGCACAATTGATATTTTTCTGAGACATGTTTGTTAAAATCGGGAAAAGAGTTTACTTTTCTCTTTTATCTGTTTGGTGGATGTTTTTTTTCTTTTAAAATAGTATCTCTTTCAAACCCTAACAAGACCCTCTCTACTTGAATAAGTGAGACACCTAGATGTGTCTTTCACGTAGGAATGGAGTCCAATACCAAAGAGTTATGACTTACAAGGGACTGAGCATTGAGAGGTTTTTAAGCGTTTTATTTAAGATTAAGTTCTTCTAGAGTGAGCAATTTACTTGAGAGAATAAAGTGAGTAATGTTAACTATTGATCATCAAATAAATGGTTGTTATTTTGTATACATGATCAATCTAATACAATAGCAATCATTGAATCACTCACTTCACCAACTACTTATTGTCACCAGAGAAGAAAAAGAAATATTTTGGTTTCGGTGGTGGTAACAGATGTGTAGCAAACTTACTCCATTTGATCTATAAATTTAGTATGTTATTCCTACCATTGAGTTTATTATTTTAATACATAGTCTGAGTAGTTTTTTCTTCTCTGAGAATTACTTTGACATACCCACTTCAGTGGAAGGTTATTATTGTTGATTGATGTCCCTATTGTTAGTAAGAAGACTCTGGTGTACCCATTAATTATTATGGTGGAAGTTTTTATTGGGCTAGGTCTCGTGGTTATTATTCTCTCAATGTGAGGAAAGTTTTCCACGTTAAAAATTGTGTTCCTCTCATATTTAATTTTCTATAAATTATTATTGATCTTGGAATTGTGTTTTTTGTTTAGCCATTTGTCTGCACAGGTGAGAGAAGAAATATGTTGCTCCTTTGTAAAAGATCTAAATTAGTTAGACCAATTTTGTTTTGTGATTTTCTTTTATTAATTTATATAATTAATTTACAACTTTACTTACTAAACAGTTAAACCCGAGTTAGTTATAAAAAAATTAAACACAACTAATAAAATTAAAAAATCTGATAAAAATAAAAGTACAAAAATCGTTCAAAAATCAAAAGATTGAAATCTTTAAATTGTTAAAAGTGTATTCATATTTAATTATTTGATACACATATATATGTCTCTTATTTTTTTCTATTGTATCATGCTTCTTAGAAGTAAGTTAACCGCAACTGATTACTCCTTCAAGTCATCAACGAAGGATCTAGAATTCATGACAATAGTATAATTAAGTAACAAAATATAAATATATATTATAAATGATGAAAGTGAGTAAGAAGAATGGAGACACGAAGGAAAGAAAATTCAAAATTATAATAAAAAATATGAAAATTTAAGAAGAAATATTTAAAAGAATTTATATAGATTACAACAAAAATTAGAAAATGAAAAGTCGAATTGAAAATTTAAAAATGTCAACCTATATAATTGACCTTACACTTGCAATCTAATTTTGTTTAATATTTGTAAATATAATAACGAATAAAAGCTACTAATTAAATATGAAGATACTAATTCAAAATAAAAAAAAATAAAAAAACCATACTTGTTTTCACGTTACCAAAACATATCTTTTTTAGAAATAAAAAATAATAATAACATGTTATGTTAAAACGTGAAAGTTATAACATAACATATTATAACATTATAACTCGGAAGTTTGAGAATTATAAGAAAAAACAAATAATAACAATAAATCTTGAGGAATTCAAAGAATTTTAAATCTAGTAATTAAATTTAGAGTTGCATTTGAAGTTAACGAATCTCTACTCATACAACAAAATCTACAATATTAAAAAAAACAAAAAATATAATTAAGCTAAATACATACCTCTATTCCACAAACTGCATTGATTTCTTGTCATCACCAAATTCTGCATACAAATATATAATAAGAGGAGACACAAAAGACGTGAGTAGATCTTACATCATGTTAAATGAATGAATAAGTTAAAAATAGACGACCATGCATTCATGAAACATATTTAGTATGAATACAAAAATGACGACAATATAATATTACATGATATAAAAGGATGATCTTTCAATGCTCAAAATGCACTCCTTGAAATTCATGTGGTGCCAAACTAATGTAGGAAAACTTGTATGGAAAGGTTATGCTTTATGTCATATGCAAATTACAACACTCGTCTAGATTATATGTACTGTGTGCAATCTCACAAAGACGATACTATCAAGTAATCGGTCAATATAGTATATAGTTGTACGAAGACATCCTATGGGCAACACCTCAAAGTGTAAAACTCAATAAATCACTCTCCTCCTTTGAAGTCTAAACTTAACTCCTAAATTTTTTAAATGATATATCAAACACCTAAGTATTAATAATAATTTTATATGATTCTAAAGCTATTAAGGAAATTGAAAGTTCGAAAGAAATATATAAAAAATTATAAGAGAAATCATATATAAGAAAAACAATATTACAATGAGGAAAGAAAATTAAAGACTTTAACATAACAAATAAATGAGTTTTAACTTAAGTATTACCTAACATAACATCTACAATTACCATTAATGCAATTCCTGCCATTAGGACGGGGACACGAATATGTTTTACAATCATACCATGACTTACAACTTTGTTCTGCTGTAATATAAAATATAAAATAAAGAAATGTTATTTAAAATTGATGGAAGGTTTTGTATAACATTAAAATATGAGAATGAACTTACCGCTAGCGGCGATTAAAAGAAGAAATAGATCAAACACTAAAAGAATCAAAGTGTAAACAACCTTCAGAGTTTTAGCCATTGTGTTCTACCTTTTTATGAGACAAGTAGACAATTGTTTGATCACCTTATATAATAAAAACATAATGTTATTTTTAATTCAATTAAAAAGTTTTTAGGAGTTATTATAGTGCAATAAACCCTTCATTATAATAATTAATAAGTGTCTCTAGCGTACATTGATGTATCATGTTTGTCCATTCAGCTAATGAAATTGATTATTTGACCTTAGAATAGATTTTTATATAAAAATATGATTTGTAATTAGAGTTCATTCATGTTTACGGACCTTAATTTTTTTTTTCTTTTTTTATCCTTTCGTATTATAATGAGAATCTAAACAAACATTATACTTCAATGAAATACATATCAGGACACATTGAACTAAACTAAAAACCCTTTCTATATTTAGATCATTATTAGGTGTATGTAAAATATATGGAAGGGGTCCGCCATCATTTTTGTGAATATGTGGGTTTAGTGGATTCAGACGCCATCTTCCCCTATGTCCCCTCCGCTGTGATCTCATTGTCAATGCAATCATATATTCAACTTCATCCACTCTGGCTTTCAATAAAAATTTCACTCAAGTTCATCATAACTCTTTTGATTTTCCTCCCAGTGCATTGCGCAAACCTTGTATAAAGGGTAAACTTCTCATGGTTTTCATTTTAGAAAATGAATATTTCACTCATTTTGAATCAGGCACAAATTTCCTACATGGTCGGGTCATTTTGTCCAAGGAGATGTTCTAATTAAAATCGAAGTCATACGCGATATCTATAGAAACTTTGGATAGTTATTGGTCTTTGGAAAATGGTTTCTCTTGGTAAAGGATTTTTTTACTTCATGGTAGAATTTTATCTTTTAAATTTTAAGTCGATTAAAATGTACATTTTAAGTTGGTTATGTATCCGAGTTAACCACAAATGACTTACAAAACATGTTTTTTATCTCGTTTCATAAACAGACTTCACAAAGCTTCCTCTTATTAAGTCGATTCAACGTAACTAACTTAAACATCGTAAATTCAGTTCAACAAATCATCTATTTAAGTTAGAGCTTTCAATCAACTGACTTAATATATAGAGTTAAAATAATTATTTTTTTTTAATAAATTTCTCATTTTGTTTTTATGTACTTGATCATACATATATACAATATTTCGTATTAAATTTTAAAAGTTTTGTACTTGTAACTACAATTTTATATAATAATCTATTAACCAAAGTATACAATATCATATGTTCATACAAGAAATATAGAGCACAAAGAATATGTCTCCCCATTTATGAATAATCACGACAAGACAAAAAAAAAAATAGATGTCCATTAACAAAATTACAAAATCACAATGTAGAAATATTCAATAGACATATATTAGTATAGTCAATTTCATATCGTATAAAATAGAACCTTTAGAATATATAATTTAACTTACGAAAAAATCTCATGTATCATTTCAAAACACTTCCTCTGTAGCCTCCAAATAAAAGAAAACAAAATAATATAGTCATTAAAATAAAATAAAATAAAATGAATTTGACATGTCATTTTCTTTTCTTCATAATATATAGCTCTCCCTTATTATATGAAAGTGAAACAAAATACTAATCATTCTAGGAACATAAGATATCAGAATTATTGTTAAAAAAAATTTCTTACTCAATAAGCAAGAACTTGAGATCCAAACCTGAAATGGTGGCAATAAAACGATAGTTATGGTTCTGAAGTCGATGATAGAGTAAAGTCTGGAAGTGGAGTTGCATGGTTGTGAAGTCGATATTAGAGTAAAATCCGGAAGTAGAGTTGCAAGTGTTGATGAAGTTAGAGGATAGGGAAGGTTTAGGGTACTATTTCTAAGTGCACGTGGGAGATAAAATGCTAAGTCAATGAGATTTTTTAAATTTTTTAAATTCGTGTTAAGTCGGTTATCAAAATTACCGCTTTAAACATGTTTTTAATATTTACAAAATTGACACTGTCTTTTTTATTAAGTCGTTTAGCCAATTAACCGAGTTAAATATAGAGGAAGAGATATATATTAATTTCTTATTTATATTTTTACAGTCTATCTTAATTCGGTTGCTAATATAACCGTATTATACGTGTTTCATCTATTTACGAAATTGACACCGTCTTATTCTGTTAATTCGTTTACATAGACAACCAACTTAAACGTATTTGTGTCTCACTTGTTAAGTCTGGTGACATATAAATGACTTAACTCACCGTATTAACTCAATTTTCTACTAGATCAGTTTTATTTCTATGGTGGACCAAAGTATTATTTCATATATTGGGTTTTGGAATCTCAATTCGGGTATCCTTCTTCTTTCAGCTTAGTCTCTTGATGTTAACCCTCATTTTTTGCATTAAAATATCGCGCAAGGTGAGATTTCATGATTTGGCTCGTGAATATTGGAGGTCGAAAACATTATTTGAAATTAGCAGTGTAGTGGGTGTTCCAAATTATCTTAGTGAAGTCATGCGCAATCGTACTTTCGATCAGTTTGCACGAGTGTTGATATTGACCTAACTTTACCTTTTCATAAAAGTCATCTTGTTGAACGTGAAGTGTTTTTTTTCTAGTCGATGTGGAATATCGAAAATTGCCTCTATTTTGTGAGGTATGCCACATTATTGACCATGCCAAGTCTATTACAACTAAGTTTGCACTAATGTTTTGTTTAAGTGTGCAGTTTCCTGATCATGTATTTTATATGATTTTATGTTGCATCCTTTGATTTTTGATCTAAATTAAAGGAACACCAAAAGTAAAATCTCCAAGTTTCTATCCTCCAAGATATTCTGAATATGTACTCCAAGGTCTCTTAGTTCAGAACCCTTGTAAAATATCAGTTTTTATCTTAACTAGGGCTTCAGGATGCATATTAGCGCATTGCTATGATTCTTGGCGTGTAGTTCTTCTCTGGACATAAAATAATGCCACCAAATGCATTGTAGCTCATGGTTGGGCAGAATGATCTACAATGTTAAATAAACACTTTTGTTCTTTAAAACGACTTTCCCTCTTATTTAACTTGACTTTTCACACTTTTTATAGTCCAAATTGGATTTCAGTTTCATCATGACAGTCATAGCGATGGATGTTAGCTTTCATTTGCAATTAGTTTTACTCCATTTGGACGTCTACAACTCGATATATGAATAAAATATTGCACATGAGTCATGTTGCTTTTTCACCAAAGTTTAATATTACGCTAAACAAATCATACAAAACTACATAAAACAATTGGTTAATCGTGAAAATGAAAACATAAACACCTTATTTTTTTGAAGGATTGTTTATTCAAAATAACTTTAAAATGAACATTAAATTGAAAGAAATAAGTTAAACAATTGACTCAAAATAACTCTAAAAGTAATGAGTAATGAAGGTTCATTAGTGGACGTGCTGCAAATTGCAGGTGACGCCGAGTACTCTTGAAGTGTGGAAAGACGTTTTTATTTTGAAAACTTATATTATCTATTTTAAATCGATTCATTGTTGAACGTCACTAAAATATTTAGAATTATCGCTATGATAGTGACATCAGATTACAATTATTATTACTTTTAATTTACTAAAGTTACATACGTTATGTTTCGAATGAATTTTGCTGTTGTGATAAAATTTATCATTGTTTTAAAATTTATGATTTTTTCAGCGTTATTGTGATGTTCCAAGTGAGTATGTGATGCTTGACAACAAAATCTACATCCGCGGTTAACTATCTAAATTCGTCCCGATTTGGGTGGGGAAAACCCATTTGATTGGGTGCAAGTTTTCCCCAAAATTAAAGTTCAGAGTGGGGACGTATTTGGGAGTGTTGATATCCACTTCGCACCTGAATCCTCCTCGCTAGCACTGTCATTTTTTTATAAACATATACATATTTAATATTTTTTAAATATTAAAAATTATAATCTTCTATATAGATAAAATATGATTTTAATATTTTTGAATTTATTATTGTATAACAATAATTATTTAATTATATTAATTATGATTCATGTGACTTTTAGATTTATTATTTTATTTATATGAATGGTTGCAGATGCGGACAAAGATAAAAACCTAAATTTCACATGATAAGAAATGATGGCGGGTGAGGGAGGAAAAATTCGCTCTGCCCCACCCCATTGCCATGCCTACTCTTTACCTTGTATATTGTTTTTAAAAACTCGCTTTTTTTATAAGGAATTTCATTGCTAAATTATGAGATTCAAAAATATTATTTTGAAGTTTAAGGTGTTATCTTCAATTGAATGGATGAAATCACACTTGAGTAGCATATTGTTAGTATGTCAAGTATGAGTAAGAGTCACGTGAGTTGTAAAAAAGAATCGCAAAAATTTCGCTGAAAATTTACCTGTTGAAATATTCACAAAAACTTTTGCATATATTTTTCTTAAATTGCATTTTTCTCTTCAAATATTTCCTAAAAAATTTTCTTTGTTTGCTGTGGAATAAATCCATCTAAATTTTCTATGAATTTTAAAATCTTTAATAAATAATTATCTGCAAAATTTGTATTTTTGCAAAAAAAAAAACAATTGTTAAAATCTGCAGGACAATTGTTAAATGATAAAGTGAATGATGTGGACTATTTAAAGGAAATGACTCATACACCCAAGATTTCCGGGCACCCTGATGAATACATCTCGAGTATTAGGTTTGATAAATACAACCTATTTGGAAAATCAGCTCATGGTATGAAAATTTGGTGCAAAATTAGGTGCCTTATAAGCATTATGAATTGTCACAATCCAATTACCTTTTTTTTTCTTACCATTCACAATGTATACGTTTAAGGCATCAAAATAAAAGATAATTTCCTATAATATCAAATTACCTTAAATGTATTTTTTCCCGTAACCTTTAATTTTAGCGCTTTCTTATTATTTAGCGCCCGATTTAATTTGTTGCTACCGTAGAATTTTATTAACTCATGTTTAATTGTTATCGGGTCAATTCTTGTTTATGATTCAAACTTATTGATAAATTTTGCATGCATATTTATAATATTGAAAAATGTTATTTAAATACCCATATTTGACATAATATTTGGTCCCTCAAACAGAATTTTGGTCGAAAATTTGATGAAATTTCATTTTTTAAAGTTGTATTACACCATTTATGATCATATATTTCAGGTACAATTGTTCCAAATGAGATCTTGAGACATTATGTGACTTAAATAAATGCAAAAAAAAATGATATTTCATAAAGTTTTGGACCAAAATTCTGCTTTGGAGACCAAAACTGGGGAGAAACAAAATGAAAGACTACTTTTGCGATTCAGTTGAAATAGGGTGACCAAAATTGCAATTAAGCCTATTTAATATTATATGTACTATTCACCGCATTTATATGGTGAACAATATTTAAAAAATAATTGAAAAAATAATTTTCTATTTTTTTCTATTTTTCTGTTATTGAGAAATATTTTTGGAATAAATATACAAATTTATACTATTAACCACTATGAATGATTCATTAATCACTAAAATATAAATTACTAACCGTTTATTTAACATTTATCTCATTAACCACTAAAATGTAACACATTAACTACTTTAGAGTTCTAGTGTTTTAGTGGTTAAAGAAGTAGTATAAAGTTGTTAATTAATGTCGAATATGTTAGTAGTTAATGAGATATATATTTAAAAAGACAGAGGTTAATAAAGTATTCAAATTGCTTAATTTGACAAACATATATATTGTGTTATAAAATATTAGAGGACTTCGTTAAGGTTTGATTACTTCATGATTTTACCTTCATGTTTTCAATAGTTTGTGAATTGGTATGGTGCCTTCATTAACTTTTTATAGCATATTTAATAGTTTTTGATGATGAATCATGAATATTTGAATGATAATTTATATACTATTTTTTGACTCATTAAATTTATATTTTGGTTTTCTTTAATGGTCTTTAATTTAATTTTATTTACACTTAGCATCGTCCAAACCGATACAAAGCTGACTTAAACGTTGAAAATAACACATTTGACTCTGGTATTAATCAACTGACACATCATCGGAGAAGAATCAATAGCGTTGACTAATTGGCGCTAAAGACAATATTATGTAAACGAAACATGTAGCGTTGGAAAGACTAACAATAAAGTCAATTAAAAGAATGACTAAATTACATCTATAGTCCGTTAACTTAATTTCAGGTAACGTTTTAGTCATTTATCTTTTTTTTTCCGAGTTGGTCCTTTATTTTAATTTTAAGTGACAATTTGATATTTTAAGTTTTAAAATTTCAACAATGTTGTCCTTTTTTTTACAAAAATTCAAAAATATCATCAAATTTTTCAAACAAAACCCATAAAATTTATTTTCATCTTCAATAAAATACAAATTTAATCAAATTCATATCTTAAATCTTGATATAAACTCATATTTTCATTCTTTATTTGATGTTGTTGGATATGAAAATATGAGTGTATTTGAATATTTGGGTTATGGATTTGATAAAGTTTGTATTATATTGAAGATGATTATTAATTTTATGGGTTTTGGTTGAAAATTTTGATGATTTATTCAATTTTTGTATAAAAAAGAATAATATTGTAGAAAATTTAAAACATAAAATATCAAATTGTCACTTAAAATTAAAATGTTACCTGAAATTAAGATAAAGGATTAAAACAATAAGGGACCAATATATAATTTAAGTTAAGGGACCACATATATAATTTAACCTAAAAGAAGTATACAATAAATGAAAATCAACTCTATAAATATATTAGTTTGTCCAACGCTAAAGTCAAAATTGTGATTACAAACAAAACATGAGGCATTTGTCTCACCAACGCTATACTACAACTCCCTGTATTTTTTTGCATGAGCAAATTAACTTTTTCACCTATTAAATAGTTAATATTTAAGAATCATTAAAATCAATAACAACACTTCAATTTTTCACAAAAAAATCATATTGCATTAACAATATAACAAATACACCGTAACGTTTGTCTGAAAGTACCAAATAATAACATAGTATAAAATGATCAATTAACAAAGTCATACAAAATACATATTTATTGCTAAAAGACTACACAAAAGTAAGCATAACTACAAAATCAAACTTCGTCTAGTGAATGGTCGTCCTTAGAGTATAAGTGTTACAGTTTGAGTCGATGTGGGAGGCTGGAAAAACAAATAAAATGTTTAGTGCACTAGCGTGCGTTGGACTGATGCTAACCAACGTCAGTGCCAGGCGACGACGCTAAATATGGAACCTAAAACCAGTTTTTTTTATTAATAAAAAACTCATAAAATATAGTTAGACACAAGCCTTTAGTCTTCCACTTTTACAAGAAAAGCTCCACTGATTGCTTGTGGGACTGCATACAAATACTTTATAAGAGGAGGCACAAAGAAAATGTGAGTACTATAAAATGAATAAGTCATAAATATATAAACATGTATCCTTGAATCATATATAGCATGATCACAACAGTTGCAACAATATAGTATAACACGAATAAATGGACAAACTTTCAATGCTAAAACATGTACTACTTGAAATTCATGTGATGCGGTTAAAATAATTAGGAAAAGTTGGATTGATAGGTTATATTCCATGTCATATGCAAAGTACAACACCCCTCTAAATTACTAAATTATATGTATTAATATTGTGTTCACTCTCACTAAGACGATACTATCATATAATTCGTCAATATAGTAATATGAAAATAATTTCAAGATAACACCGCAAAATGTAAACTCAGTAAATTCTAAGTGATACATATTTATCTTTAAAACACATACATATATAAGAAAAGGTTAACAAATATTTTTATAACAAAACTTAACACGTTTTAAAAGTTATTAAAGAAATTGAAAGTTCGAAAAAAAAAAAATACATGAAAGTCTGAGAGAGATTATATATAAAAAAAAACAATGTCGTGATAAGCTAAGAAAATCCTTTATTTATTAAAGCAAGCAACAATTTATTTGTCTATATGCATACTATTTTCATTTTCTCCATTTCACTCTCCAATGTCCAAATTGATATTTTCTTTATTTTTCTATTTTTCACTCCCTTATCTGTAGTAGCGAATCTTGCATAAAATATTAAAGGAACGACAAATATTAACTAAAATATTAGAGTTTCAAAATTCACATAAGTTTTTAGAATTTCACACAATTTTCATAATTCAATCAAATAAAATGTATCCGCTTTAAAATTTTCATCTTTGTCAGAAACTTTTTTTTTTTTAAAATGCATGAATTTTCTTTTGTTTAAACATCGTATCACTCCTAACAAAATACACAAATTAGTAACACAAGGGCATTCAGACAAAGAGTTCACAGTTTTCAAGGTTACATTTCACATTCACAAAGTAAACCTATCCACAAATTCACAATATCAAATCTATACTACACTAATCATCACAATTTACACGCTAAAGTTTACATTTTCAATTCTCACAAATCGTTCACAATTAACAAAGTCATAAATACAATCCACACGCTACTACTAGTTCACAATTTTAATCTAAAAATAATTCAAAATTAACAAATAATAGAAGAGGAAAAGAGTAAGTACTTGAAAAATCTAAGAAGTGGATTGAGATAGTATGGGATTGAGATAGTATGAGTATCCAGATCAAGAGATAGGGTTGGCAATGGCGATGGTCGGCAGAGGGGGGAAACTGCGTAATGGAGTTGCAAAAAGAGAGTATGAGTGAAAAACCGATACGCCACAAAGAAGGGGCAGAGAGAGAGAGACGCACGGATGTCGTGTATAGACCGATTGGCAGCGAACAAGAGGGGGGACCAGAGAAAATCTAGGAGCAAGAGAAAGAAACCTATCATTATTATTTATAAATAAATAAAAAATATATATATAGGGTTGTGGCCCCTGCGGCTACTAAGTGCTTATCTCCTATGCACAAATCACGTTTTTTTTTTCTAATGATTTCATTGATTCAATATTGTTAACCTCGTTTGGTCATTTTTATGTTTTGCAAACCTTTTTTTTCTTATCTATCCACTATCCTTTCCCATTAGAATGACGATCAAAACTAACAATATGCTTCAATTAGATAGCTATTAGAAAACACTGAACAAAAACAAAAACCTTTTCTATGTTAAAATATTTATTAAGTATATTGATGTGGCATGTTTATTCCTATAGCCCACTCAAAAGTCACTTGATCTTAGTATGGATCTCCTAAGAGTTCATTCTTTTATCTCTCAATCTTTCATTACTTTTTATTTCTTGAATGGCCTCTCAAGATGTGATGGCATATTTAATTATAAAGGCAAAGTATTAGATAATCAATTGAATGTATAATAAAAACTTATAATTTTTGTCGTTTCAATCTTCATTTTCGGGTAATATTATGTTTATTTCAATTAAATATTTTTTAGCCTTGATGTACTTTTAACACCAATATCAATTTTAAGCTAAATACGATCTATAACCAAGTTAAAAGGGATTTTAATATAAGTTATTTGAATTGGATATAGTCAAATTTTCTCGACTACTATTGAGGTCGCTTATCCATTTTAATATAAAAAAGGTATTGACTAAAAGTAAAAAAGATGAGTCGACCAAGGTTAAGCTAGTTAGAAATTATATTAAATTGATCAAATTAATTTAAAAATACAAATTTAACGCATAACATGACACCATAAATCCAAAAAAAA
>JBBPBT010000720.1:382195-433930 GCA_037974875.1 Cicer bijugum | reverse complement strand
TTAAAAACAATTATAAAAATACGAATATATGAAAAATTATTAAAAAAGTTACTTCCAATTATTAAAATTTATTATCTATTATATATATATATATTTAAAATAGACTCTCGATGCCACAACAACTTATGTTTTTTATAAAAACTCTAGATGAAATTTATTCAATAATTTTTTTCAACAACTTCTCATGCTCGCAATTAAAATATCATACTAATAAAACAAATAAATTTGGACTATGCTACAATATAATTCAACATTAATATTTTTTTAAAGTAAAAAATATTAAGTAGTCAATCATATTTTTAAATTTTTACATTTTATTTTTGAGTTTGTATTTTTCATTTCATTTCATCAAATAAATACAAGTACCATTATATGTTGAAAAATAAATTAACAATAACAATTGTTCTATATAATAAATTATCATACGAATGTTACAAAATATTTTAAAAATTAAATTAGATGATTATGATAAACATGATTTTCTCTCATTTTAATTTTCCTTATCATATTCAATTATTACAAATCAATAAAATAATATTATAAGATAACTATATTTATAATACATAAAATATTACTTATAAAACTTATAAAATTAATTAATTAATATCCGCGCAGCGTGCAGGTTATAATCTAGTTATTACTTAAAGGGCTTCTTTCATACGTAGCGAGCCCCGAATGAATTATGAAAAATACGGTATTCCCATTCATCTCACTTAATTTATACTCATGCATTCGAACTCACTCTCACCCCATACCTCAATTTGACGCTTTCATAAGATATAAGAACCATAACGATTTTCAGTAACCATGAGATGTCAACAACACGCAACGAACGAGTCCAAAAGCATCCACAAATTTGCAGAGCCAACGAAACATGTCTGATAATTTACGTGGACTATAAAAATCAATATTACATAATTAATAAAAATATTAAGAGAATAAACATATTCGAAATGAAGTGAAACAAGTTATCAGAAAAGGCCTCACCGACGTGTTGGAGCACTGATAGGATTTGACATCAACTTCCCAGAAATAGACAAACGAGTAGTGCTTCTTGAAGGTTTCACAAGAGGAATCCAAAAAAGATATCAGTTTTTCAAGATGACGAACATGTTATCCAAAATTCAAGAAAACAACCATGAAAATGGTGGAAACCCATTTTTTAAAATGTAGCGGTTGGCGGTTTGGAGCATAGGTAACGAAAGAATTTGTTTGGTTGAGTCCAAATGTGGTCTCGGTAAAATTTTAAAATACATTAATGACTACGATCATTACTATACTATTTTACAAAATAATCATATAAAAGAAATAAATATAACATCAACAATTTATATTAATTACTGAATCACAAAAAATATGCATAAAATTACAATGCCATAAAAATATATATAAATAAAGAAAATCAATATCAATATTACTAATATCTCATAATAATTATTTATAAAATAAATAATTAAAATAAAATATATTTAAAAATAATTAAATATAATTAAATGCGTTTAATATTAGTCAAATGCATAAGAAAATATTTATTATAAAATTAGGGGTGTTACAATTCTACCCTCCTTAAAAGAATTTCGTCCCCAAACTTCAAGCTACTAATTAATGTGATTTTTACTTTACACTTGATTTTCTAGAAGAATTACATGACTCAAATTATAGTTTGGCCCTTAATATGCCTACATAATTTACAATTCTCAGGTTCTACTTAAGATCAAGTGTTATAACTACAAAATTCTAAAACATCCATCTTCCATTAGAATTTAAACTCCTATACTCATAATTGCTTTCAGATTCTAACCTTTTTTGCCTTGTTATTTTTTTTCTTCTTCTTGAAATATAAGTCATGTTTGCATTAGATGATACGATATATGTAATTTCTCTCCGTAGATACAGGTAACGTTCTCAAATATTCATTAACTAACCCCTTTAACATTCATCTAATTTTTAATGTCTATCTTTATTAGGTTGGGTCAACATGCAGTACAACTATTGAATCTATGTTTGATTTATACAAATTTTCAATCCCCACAATCTCTAATTATTCTACCTTAGGTTGGATTCCATAGAACTATGTTTCTAAAATATCCCAACAAAACTGATGTCGTACTATTTCTAGCTAGTCTTAACATGAGGTATTGATTCTCCTTTATAAAGAACTACATCTAAGGAATATAAAAAGCAAAAAAAAATCCATATGACACAAAATTATACAAACTTAATAGTCAACAAACATAGTCATATTAAAGCAAGAAAACATTTTTACATGACATATCCTAGTTAAATTGGTATTTCACGTTGCATCAATGAAATATACCAAATTATAGCAAATATTGAAATAGGAAAAATAATCACACCAATACTAATCATTTGTATAACAATATCTTATATTCAAACACCGTCACCAAATACAAAAGAAGTCTAACTTTTAAAACTTCTACACAGACAATTCATTCTTAGTAAGACCTTCAAAATAGTTCAAGACTGCTACTAGAAACAAATAAGCATTACAACAAAATATATTAATGTAAGAGATTAATTTAATTTAATTAAGTCGTTTAAAATGATATAAGAGACAACCAAGTATCTAGTCAATCAAAATAAAATCAACAAGTGCTAATAACGAGTAATTGTCGTCTCTTTCATCGACAATGAATCATCGGGGTAGCTAATCCCTCCTAGTCATGAAGTCAATTATTTAAGGTAACCACAATTATAGTCATTTAAACTCAAATATAGCTAATTAAAAGACTTTTTAACATGTTTTAAGAGTGTTGAGGTGACGCCACAACTCCTACTCCTTACTTCAAGTTAAAAGTTCATTTAATTACACATTAACAATAATTTATTTGTAACTTGCAAGTAGTAACATGACACTTATAGGAATATGTAATCAATAATCTGATTAAAGAAATATATAAATATTTCACTTTTAGATGCTTTCAACTACTCTAACTCTATACACTGATTTCCAATAATTCAAACACTTGAAACACAAAAATTTAATTTATATATAATCATATACACATACATTCACATAATTAGTCCAAAAAAAAAAACATTGGCACCAAAGTTTTATGTTCATCTCATAACTCAAACGATGATTCTAGCACATGTAACATACTCTCAAAAAAGGCTAATTGCTCCAAATTGATCACGACTAATTTTTCTTTTTGATTAATCGTCACTTAAAAGTTATAATAAACAAAAGCAAAGATTTCCATGTTGTGACACCCTAAATTCCAAAATAATATATATAATAATTTATATCATATTCCTATAAAATTTGCAGCGAATAAATAAAAATATATATTTCCTAGAAAATAAAAACTTTATGTTTAATTAAGGATATCACGTTTCCCAAAAATAAAAACAAAAATCTTTATTCTCGGTATCACCTATCAGAGCGGGGTTCCTCCCAAACTTGAATTTCAAGACTCATTAACCTATAATAACTGCGATTTTGCAAATTCAGGACCCAGCCAGTCAAACACAAACAACGAAGGAGGTGAGTTTTGAAATCATGATGACAGTATAATACAAGTAAGAAGAACACACAAACAATCATAATAGAACCATATCATTACAAAAATATTCCATCAAGAAAATATCACATTCAAAGGTCAAAATCACTCATGGAGAATCAATAGATTTTACTATAACATCAAATTGTCTAAGATAAATTATCACCACACACGATACATATTAATAACAACAAAACAATTACAATAAAATGCGATGTTATGCATGAGCTTAGACTCTACTTCACAATGTGGTACCATTCTAACTTTGAAGTACTTGGTTAGGAGGCTTGATACTATGCCACCATACCGGTGGACGAACAATTCAATTTGGCCCTCTCCTAATAGATCCCCTCAACTCAACCCGAGACACATATACGTGGCAGTCGAGGTAAACGTGTGTTGTGTGGTAGCTCCCGACATTTGGAGTGCTACCTCCAAGTCACCTAGGAATTCCCACCCGAATACTTCCAAGGTCTAACAATCTTACCTTAAGGCTCAACATCAGACCCCCATGATCAGGCTCATTCAGTTGTACTTCCCCAGAATCACTAGGCTTTTTAGTCCCTACCTATATGATGACAAATTTATCTCCACTTCAAAAATTCACAATATTTATTTTCTCCCCTTGTTGGTATATGATACTCCATTAAAATCGTCATCTCAAACACAAATTGAAATCACCATTATTTCATCAACTATGGGGTTAATTCAATTTTCTCATCACAGTTTAGAACATCACTATCATAATCATCACATAAACTCATCACAAATTTATAGCATCACTATCATCAATCAAACATTATCACATAAACTTATCACAAATTTATAACATAAGAATTATTAATCGTACATCATCATCATCATTATATAAAATTATCACAACATATCCATATTTTGTTATCACATCACATAAACTCATCTAATCACACATATATATAAATTTAATTCGACACCCAATATCACAATAATACCAATATCACACATTCAAATAAATTAAATCAATCAACACCCTACAAATATTTCTATTCTATATTTTAATCTCACAATTTCCATATTTGCACATTAATTAATTTATCCCTCAAAGGGCTACTGCCATACATAGCGAGTCTTGGATGAATCGTTGGGAAATACGGTTTTCCCGTTCATCTCCCAATATATTATACTCATGAATTCAAACGCTCTCTCACCCCTTACCTTACTTTGAAGCTTTCACACACGAATATGATTCCACAAGCAAACAACCTTTGTTCATTAACTCTTTGACCTTCAATCGATCTAACTCGACAGTTTATTGGTAAACGTTAAAAATAAATTATGAGAAGATACTCTAAAAACTAAATTCGAAATTTGGTCAAGGAAAATTACCATAAATCAGAAACCCAATCAGTGGATAATATAGCCACTTTTCACACGGTCGTTTTGGCGTTGGTTTCACTCAAATCGTTTTGGCGTTCATTTATTTATTTATTATTATTATTATTATTGTTGTTGTTTTTTTGGAATTATAATAATTAAAATCATAACAAATAGAATCCTAAATAATACCCCCACACTTAAATTACACATTGTCCTCAATGAAAGTAACAAGTATAAAATAAGAGTAAGAAAATGGAGCTCCCTATTTAAACTTCAGTGTAGGTGGGATGTTCCAAGGAGAGTTCTTCTATGGTAGAATCTTCAAGCACAAGGTTCTCATGGAATAGCTTGAGACGTTGTCCATTTACTTTGAACCTTTTTTTGGTGTTTTCACTTTTTATTTCCACTGCACCATGAGGAAAAATGTTAGTAACAACAAAAGGGCCAATCCACTTCGATCGAAGTTTCCCAGTTATAATTTTCAAACGGGAGTTGAATAATAAAACTTTTTGGCCAATGGAAACCTGCTTTCTCCATCTTAAGGTAGCAACTGTTGACCGCCCAATAAGCACGGTGCTCTATTTCTACTGGGAGGTGGCATATCTTACCAAACACAAGTCGATAAGCGAACATTCCTATTGGTGTTTTGTAGGCTGTTCTATGAGCCCAAAAAGCTTCTTCAAGTCGGTGGCTCCAATCTTTCCTGTTTGGCTGCACCATCTTTTCTAAGATCTATTTGATTTCCTTATTTGAGACTTCAGCTTGCCCATTAGTATAGGGATGATAAGGTGCAGAAACTCTATGCACAACCCCATACTTCCGAAGCAAAGAATCCATGGTGCGGTTGCAAAAATGAGTGCCTTGATCACTTATGATGGCTCGGGGTATTCCAAAACATGCAAAAAATATTTGATCTGATAAAACCTGCAACAACTTTAGAATCATTAGTGCTAGTGGGTATTGCTTCTACCCACTTCGAAACATAATCAACAACTAGTAAAATATAGACATAACCAAAAGATACAGGGAAATGACCCATAAAGTCAATGCCCCATACATCAAATACTTCACAGAAAAGCATAGGTTGTTGAGGCATCTCACTCCTACGAGTGATTGTTGTTCCTGCTATTTGGCACTGTTCACAAGTTTTGTAAGTCTCAAAAGCATCTTTAAACAAAGTGGGCCAAAAGAAACCCGAGTCTAAGACTTTTCTTGATGTCCGTTGAGGACCAAAATGTCCTCCAGTTGGAGAGGCATGACAAAAATGAAGAATGGATTGAGCCTCATGGTGGGAAACACATCGCCTAATCACCTGGTCACTACATAATTTCCACAGATATGGATCATCCCACACATAGTATTTGGAATCACTTTTAAGTTTGTGTATTTGTGTTCGGGATGCATCTACAGGAAAGACTCTAGCAACTATATAATTAACTAAATCGGCAAACCAAGGAGTTACCTCACGCAATTGTAGTTGTTGCTCATCAGGGAAGTCATCTTGAATGGGGATGGGGTCCTCATCCATTTCTATTCTGCTCAAATGATATGCCACCAAATTTTAAGCTCCACTCTTATCTTTAATCTCTAAATCAAATACTTGGAGTAACAACATCCACCGGATCAATTGTGGTTTTTCTTCTGGTTTCTTCAACAAGAACTTCAAAGCTGCATGGTCAGTAAAAACAACTACCTTCGAACCTAAAAAATATGATCTAGCCTGTGCATAATCTAAAGTTCTAGAAGCATAATAAATAACATGGGTAGCCTTACCAACCCTTTGTGCAAGGATTGCTCCCATGGCATAGTTAGATGCATCACACATAATTTCAAAAGGGAGGGTCCAATTGGGTGGCTGAATTATGGGAGTATAGGTTAGTTCTGCCTTTAAGAAATCAAACGCCTTCTTTCATTTGTGATCAAAGGTGAAACTGACATCTTTTTGTAGCAAATTCGACAGTGGAAGAGATATCTTGCTGAAATCCTTGATAAATCGCCTGTAAAAACCTGCATGGCCTAGAAAAGAACAAATCTCGCAGATGTAAGATGGATAAGACAAATTAGAAATCACATTAATTTTGGTAGGATCCACTTCAATCCCATTTTTAGAGATCACATGTCCCAAAACTATTCCCTGTTCAAAATGGCATTTTTCATAATTCAACACAAGGTTAGTTTCAATACATCTATGCAAAACTCTATCTAAATTGTTCAAGCATGCATCAAATGAGGAACCATACACAGTAAAATCATCCATGAAAACTTCAATACAATTTTCTATCAAGTCAGAGAAAATACTAATAATGCAGCGTTGGAAAGTGCTAGGAGCATTGCATAGGCCAAAGGGCATCCTCCTGTAGGCAAATGTGCCAAAAGGACAAGTGAATGTAGTCTTTTCTTGGTCCTCTGGTGCAATATGGATTTGAAAATAACTAGAAAAACCATCAAGAAAACAATAATGTGACTTACTAGCCAAACGCTCAAGCATCTGATCAATGAATGGTAAAGGAAAATGATCTTTTCTAGTTTCCTGGTTTAGTCTCCTGTAATTGATGCATACTCTCCAGCTGTTCTGCACTC
The DNA here is from genome assembly GCA_037974875.1 of Cicer bijugum. Taxonomy (NCBI): domain Eukaryota; kingdom Viridiplantae; phylum Streptophyta; class Magnoliopsida; order Fabales; family Fabaceae; genus Cicer; species Cicer bijugum. The sequence goes on along the minus strand of JBBPBT010000720.1, from coordinate 426,470 downwards.
GTGTGGGGATAAGTTCATTATTTTCATTTTTAACCAATGTGAGTCTAGTTTTCTTTGGGACTACCTACACCGGACTCACCCATTGACTATCAGAGATGGGGTATATAATGCATGCTTGCAAGAGCTTGGTCACTTCATTTTTTACAACATCCAAAATTTATGGGTTAAGTCGCCTTTGGGGCTGCTTGACTGATTTTACCCCGTCCTCTAGTAGTATCCTATGCATACACATGGATGGGCTAATACCAGGAATATCAGCCAAGGTCCATCCGATTGCCTTCTTGTGTTCTCTCAAAATCTGCAACAGCTTCTGTTCCTATTCATCTTCAAGTTTGGCTGAAATAATCACAAGTAACTTGTCATTTCCTTCTAAATAAGCAAATTTCAAATGTTCAGGAAGTGGTTTAACCTCTATAGTCGGTGGTTGTTCAATAGAAGGTACAACACCAGTGGCCGAAGCTAAGTCTGCAAAATTAATAATGTTAGTAGAAATATCAATATTAGTACAATGATCAACTTGCAAGGTAGCTTCGATCTCAGCACATATAGAGCACAATTGAGTATCTGTACAAAGTTCACAAGTATAAGTATCATCAAAACCAGAAAATGAAAGAAAATCAGTGGTAAACATATCTGGGTAAGTGTCATCAACCAAATCAGCAAGCCATTCAATTTGAAAAATAGAATGCTCTTCCACGGGGTGTTTCATAGCATCAAATATGTTAAATTTTACAATGCTATCACCAAATTCCATGGACATAGTTCCAACATGCACATCAATTTTTGTTCTATTAGTTTTCAAGAATGGTCAGCCTAAGATGATAGGCGCCCTGTTGGACTTATTCTCTCTCTCCATGTCTAGAATGTAAAAATCTGCAGAAAATATCAATTCATTAACTCGAACAAGTACATCCTCCACAAGTCCAGCGGGACGAGTATTGCTTCTGTTTGCCAATTGAATGGTAACACCTGTACTTTGTAAAGGTCCAAGAGTAAGAGAGTTAAAAATATATGTAGGCATAACATTAATGGAAGCTCCTAAATCTAACATAGCATTTTCAAATTGACTATTGCCTATGGTACATGGAATGGAAAAAGTTCCTAGATCTTTGCATTTTTGAGGCATGGGCTGAATGAGGGCTGAAACATTTCGTTCCATGTTTACTCTTTCATTACCTTTTAACCTTCTCTTGTGTGTGCACAAATCTTTTAGAAATTTTGCATATCTTGGAATCTGTTTAATTTCTTCAAGAAGGGGAATGTTCACTTCCACCTTCCTAAATGTATCCAAGATCTCGTTGTCCCTATCTGCCTCGTCCATTTTCTTAGTCTTCACTGCCCTTAGAGGAAAAGGAAGTGGTATATTTTGCTCAATATCAACAGTTTCAGATATCGAAGTATCCTCGACAACCTTGGTATTTTTTTCTACAGTTTCAGGTACCTTTGGTATTTCAACACCTTTCCCAGACCTCAATGTAATTGAATTGACAATGGGAGCATTTGGATTTACTACTGACTGTGCAGACAATTTGTTTGATCCTTGAGTCTGTAATTGATTGATTGAAGTGGCTAGCTGACCAATCATTATTTCCCAATTTTGAATGGTGGAATCTGTTCGTTGTTGAAATTGGAGATTCTAGACAGCCATCTGTTTAACGAGGTCCTCTAATGATGGTGCAGTGTTTTGCTGTTGAGGAATATTTTGTTGTTGCTGCCTAGGTTGCTGTTGTGCATATGAATTCCCCCATCTCAAGTTGGGATGGTTTCTCCAACCAGGATTGTACCTGTTAGATGATAGATCATAGTTGGCTTGAGGATTGTATATATTTGCTGCATATGCTTGAGGAGCATCAGCAATTGGGTCTTATTGCAATGTAGGACATGAATCTGAAGAATGCTCTGGAGAAGTGCAAATACCATAGACAACTACTTGGGTTTTACCTATTACCAATATTTTTACTAGAGATGTAAGCTCATCAAGTTTTTCTTCTAAATTCTTGTGGGAAGAAGCTTGAATTTCATTCACACCCTTTGTCAACACTGTTGAATTGCTTCTAGTCGTAAACTGTTGAGAATTAATGGACATGTTCTCAATCAAAGCCCTTGCCACTTCTGGAGTCTTATCGACAAGTGCTCCCCCACTAGCAGCATCCAAAATGCTTCTATCCATAGATAGCAAGCCCTCATAAAAATATTGGATGAGCAATTGTTCAGAAATTTGGTGATGAGGACAGCTTGACATTAATTTCTTGAATCTCTCCCAATACTCATGTAATGATTCCCTGTCAATCTGCCTGATACCACATATTTCTTTTCTAATTGAAGCAGCTCTTGAGGCAGGGAAGAATTTTTCTAGAAATAATATCTTGAGATCATTCCAACTTGTAACAGAACCTGGTTGAAGGTAGTATAACCAGTCCTTGACAGCATCTTGGAGGGAAAATGGGAAGGCTCTCAGCTTAATATGGTCTTCTGTGACTCCTTGAGGCTTCATGGTAGAACACACAATATGGAATTCCTTCAAGTGATTGTGGGGATCCTCACCTGCAAGACCATTAAACTTTGGAAGCAAGTGTATTAAACTAGATTTAAGTTCAAATGGTACAGTAACTTCAGGATATGTGATACATAATGCATTATAATTGACATTAGGTGCAACAAGTTGTCTTAAGGTTTTATTATTCGCATCAACCATATTTTGCAACAAGTTATCAATTTCAGTATCTGACTCTAACTCGTTAACACTAGCAGCTCTATTAAGTCTACGACGTAAATGAAATGTCCTATCTATTTCAGGTTCAAGAGAATGAAGATTCGCAGAACTAGCCCTAGTCAAGCATCATCATAACAATGCAATACAAAATAACAATTCTGAAAATTCCAACAATGCTAAAATTGAAGTGAAAAATAAAAAACCGTATCAAATAAAATCCAAAAAATATAAAAATACTACCACAAATTTCTAAAAGTCAAACAAAGGTATTACAATTTTTTTTGGAATTTTTGGAGAATATGAAAAATTAAAACAATTAAAAAAGGGTCTAAATGAAGGAATTTGGGATTTTGACGGTCGTTTATGTACAAAGCACTTATACAGAGTCCAGTTCCTTCAATTTTTTCTGATTTTCTGGAAAAATTACGGAGCAATCCGAGACAGTCGCCTAAAAACAGAGTTAATATTATTATCAGAGAGTCCCCGACAACGACGCCAATTTGATCCGCTGTTGCACACGGGTCAAATACAATTGATAAAATGTAAATAGAGGTAATAACTCAAATCGTTTCACAAGGACTTCTAATATAATAATAATAACCGAATTGAAAATTGAAATTAAAAAGGGGTTTTTTTAGAATTTTTTATTTAACAGATGAGCAAAACGATTAATCCACTTATTCGAGTTTCAGACCTATCACAGATTCTATCAAAGAGTTTAATTTCTAATTTATAAGTTTATTCTTATTTGACTATAGAATTGATCAAACAAGCGTAATCAATCATATGTGAATTTGGTTTCATTGATTGGATTAAGTGTCACAATCATCAAAATATTACAATTAAGATCAAGCGTCGCAAAATTATAATTCAATAAAATTAGAAACCGAAACCAAATTCTATCAAATAAATTTAATCAATCCTATTGAAATTCAATTTAAGCAATCAAAATATCAATATAATCAAATAAACAAGAATAGAATCATGAATATAAATTGACAGTGTAACCTGAATCTCAAGGTGTTGATGAAACTCTGAACTTGTGGATTAATTTTATAAAATTAGCCTTCCATGAAATTAAAATAACACTATTTATTTCTTGTAGCAATTTGAAACCTAATTTTTCCTTCCTTAGAAAAGAAACAAAACTGCCAATATATAGTACTTCATAATGGACTTTAGGGTTTAGGGTATAAAAACAAGTGGTCCACTAATTAAAATTATTACAAAAATTCATATTACGAAATTTGCAATTTCGGCCCAATAAAGTTCGGGATTTGTGACACCCTAAATCCCAAAATAATATATATAATAATTTATATCATATTCCTATAAGACTTGCAGCGGATAATTAAAATTATATTCTCAATAAAATAAAAACTTTTGTAACTAATTTAGGATATCACGTTTCTCAAAGTACACATGCAACAATTCAAATTTTATTACTCAAATAAAACAATTTAATCTTAATGAACTTGATTTAAGTATAATTACTTGATTTAATTCTAAAAACTTACTAGTACTTCTAAGATTTTCATACAAAAATTTGATTCAAATTAAATAAGTAAAATACATATTAAAACCCTTATTCCCGGTATCACCTATCAGAGCGGGGTTCCTCCCAAACTTGAACTTCAAGACTCATTAACCTGTAATAACTGCGATTTCGCAAACGCAGGGCCCAGCCAGTCAAACACAAACAACGAAGGAGGTGAGTTTTGAAATCATGTTAATAGTATAATATGAGTAAGAAGAACACGCAAACAGTCATAATAGAACCGTATCATAATCACTTTACGATATATCAAAAATATTTAATTAAATAGTATCATACTATAACATCAAAGTCACTCAAGTAAAATAATCATCTCATTATAATATGCATCAAATCATTTAATTAATATTACCTTTGAAACACATCAATCACAACAAAACAATCACAAGGAAATGCAATGCTATGCATGAGCTTAGACTCTACTTCACAATGTGGTACCATTCTAACTCTGAAGTACTTGGTTAGGAGGCCATGATACTATGCCACCATCCCGGTGGACGGACAATTCAAATTGGCCCTGTCCTCATAGATCCCCTCAACTCAAAACCCGAGACACATATACGTGACAGTCGAGATAAACGTGTGTTGCATGGTAGCTCCCGACATTTGGAGTGCTACCTCCAAGTCACCTAGGAATTCCCCACCGGAATACCTCCAAGGTCTAACAATCTTGCCTTAAGGCTCAACAGCAGACCGCCACGATCAGGCTCATTCAGTTGTACTTCCCCAGAATCACTAGGCTTGTCAGGCCCTACCTATATGATGACAAAATAATCTCCACTTCACACATTCACAATATTTATTTTCTCTCCCCGTTAGCTTAGACTACTCCCTTAAGAGCATCGTATTTAAGAATCATCACTATCTCATCAAGTATGGGGTACTTCAATATTTTCATCACAATTTTATAATATCATTAATCATAAATAATCATGATCAATATATAAGCTCATCACAATTTTATGACATCACTATCATCAATCAAAAATCATCATTATCATCACATAAGCATATATCATACCATGCATCCATATTTCATAATCACATCGCAATAATAACAAATAATAACAAACATGTACACAATAATAACAAATAATAACAAATAATCACATCACAATAATAACAAATAATAATCATCCATATTTCATTATCATCGCGTAAGCAAACATGTACACATAATTTCATTCAACATCCAACTTCACAATAATAACAAATATCAACTACCACACAAGTATCGAAAATTAAATCAATCAACACCTTATAAAAATTTCTATTTCACATTTTAATCTCACAATTCTCATATTTCAAATTAATCAATTTATCTCTCAAAGGGCTACTGCCGTACGTAGCAAGCCCCGGATGAATCGTTGGGAAATACGGTTTTCCCGTTCATCTCACAATATATTATACTCATGAATTCAAACGCTCTCTCACCCCTTACCTTATTTTGAAGCTTTCACACACGAATACGATTCCATGAGCAAACAACCTTTGTTCGTTGACTCTTGGTCCTTCAATCGATCTAACTCGATAGTTTATGGGTAAACGTTAAAAATGAATTATGAGAAGATACTCTAAAAACTAAATTCGAAATTCGGTCAAGGAAAATTACCATAAATCAGAAACGCAATCAATGGATAATATAGCCACTTTTCACACGGTCGTTTTGGCGTTGGTTTCACTCAAATCGGACTTACGGTGAAGAAGAACGGTGCAAAATAAGGATTTCTGTAAACGGAGAATTCGGGTATTTCAGGGAGAAAATCGGGTTGTTAAAAATCTGAAAAATTGTGTTTAATTGAATAGATAAATGAGTAAAACAACATACTGAAATTTGGACGAAAACAGAGAAACTTTTCTGGGACAGTTATGGCTCTCCAGTGTCAAACGATAGGTTGTTGTGTTTACTCTTTGGTTCTACGGCTGCCCTTCCAACTCCCTTCTTTTGTTTGTTTTATATTTTTAACAATTAGGGTTCATAGAGTCAACCCCATTGGTCTCTTTATTTATATTTTACTATTATTATTTTTATTTTATTAAAATTAAACTAATAATTATTTAATCTCCTTTTTAATATTCCTCCAAACCTCATTTAGTTTTTCAAACATTAGTAATATTTTCTAAATTAGAGTAATTAAAATAATATATAAAAAAAACATATTACTAATAATAGAAACTTTCACATTCAAAATAATCCCTACAATTATACTTATTTCTCAAAATATTCATATTATAACAATACCATCATATTAGAAAATAGTCAAAATTATAAAATAAATAGAGATAACAATAATATTTTATGTAAATTACTAAATCATAATAAATATATATATAAAATCACAATTCAAAAATAAGTATATAAAAACAAAGAAAATCAAACACAATATTACTACGATCTCAAGATTCTATAAATAATTAAAATAAGATATATTTAGAAATTATTAAAATAAGAGATACTTAAAAATGATTAAAATCTAAATATGTACACACTTAACATTAGTCAAACATGTAAGAAAATATCATATTAATTACCAACTCACATATACACTTAAAATCATATAAAATCTTGTTCTTTAAAATATTACACTAAAATACTTTTATTTTTAGAAAGATATGTAAAATAATAAAGTAAAATATTTATTATTTATATTGCTCATTAAATATAATATCTATCAAACCAACACAATCATAGAAAACATCCATATCACGAAAATTATTCACAAAATTTATCAACATATATTCTAAGATAATTTTAACATCAAATTAATTATTTAAAATTCTATTTAATTAATAAAATAGTTTATTATAAATTTTGGGGTGTTACAATTCTCCCCCTGTTAAAGAATTTCGTCCTCGAAATTTTCGGTGAGTGAACTAATATCCAACTTATCACCCTCAAGATTCAAACTTAGTCTATAAATATATTTAAGATATTCAATATCCAATTAAGCACAACATGTAGAAAATCAACATAGCATGATGGACTAACATGACAAAATAAATCAATTAAACACACAATATTTATCTTTCAATTATGAAGTTAAATGTCTATAACATTCATCATTCAATTATGAAATAAAATATCATAGAGTTACTCACTGTAATTTACATATAAAACATAACATATATGTTTTGTCAATAATAATGTAGTTCCTTCAGTTTGGTTAAGTGAAACACATTTGTCAATTTCAACTAGTTATTTCAAACTAAATATTACTAGTTTTACTCCTTAAAACAAAATCTGAATCCTACCACCAAACATTCAATAAATTTAATTTAGGTCGGACAAATAGAGCAATTTTTAAGATATTAAACACATCTAACAGCTTAAAAATATTATAATAATTTATAATCAGTTACTCTATAAAAACATACTCTGTATATAATCAAGGAGGAAAAAAAACTAATGATAAAGATACTATTTCCTAATAAAATTTATTAATAATTAAATTCATTCAATTGATATAAGCAATGAAAGTGTTTTTTTTTAACTATTTAAAAAATAAAATTAAAAGGTACTTCTAACAAAATAATGAGTTATCGTTGTCTCTTTTATTGACGATGAGTCATCGGGGTAGCTAGTCCCTCCTACTCATGTAGTCAACTACTTAAGGTAACCATAACTATAGTCATTCAGATTCAAATATGGATAATTAAAAGTATCTTTAATGTGGTTCAGGAGTGCGAAGGCGGCGCCACAACTCCTACTCCTTACTTCAAGTTAAAAACTCACTTAATTACACATTCACAATAATTTATTCGTAATTTACAACTAGCTACAACAACAAAAGAAAGGACACTAACATCAACGTATAATCAATAATTCGATTGAAGACATATAGAACTATTCCACTTTTAAATGCTTTCGATTACTCTAACTCTATACATTAATTCCCAAAAATTAGAATACTTGAAACACAAACAATTTCGTATTTACATAATCATATACATGCATACAACTAATTCATCAATTGACAACATGATGTAGAATATCCTCATGCCAATCCAATATTTAGAAATTGATCACAAATAAATTATTAATTAACTTTACTTTTAATCAATCTTTATCATTTAACAAAGATTGAAACAAAGATTTTTCAATTAGTAGGTAAAGTATGCAACTATTTTTACTCCAAGTTAATATAACAATCATAAAAATAAAATAAATCTCGTAGTACCTAAATTATTTTGGGTTAATCAATACTCTAAAATTTGATTGCAAACACTTAAATTATTTTAAAATGATCACAAATCTTTTAATACCATAAAATAATTTTTCTTCATAATTTCAAATTTTTCCTTAGATTACTTCTTAATAAATCTTACGATTTTTTTTTATACTTTTAAAAATCAGTAAGATTACTAAAATTTCACCAATATCTTTCCCACCAAAATACCTCTCAAGATATTTAAGCACTCTTCAAATAATTTTTTTTCTCGTTTTTAACCTATATTTTGAAATCAAATCAAATCATGTATATAAAATTAGATACAAAGTTTTATAATTCATTAAGACTCCTAAAATAGTTATATTTTTTCCGTAATTTATAAAAAACTATTTTTATAACAAATCTTCTAGACTATTATTATTTACTATTTTTTTAAAAAAATAGCACATAGTAAAACTTGGCGTAAATTATTTTTCTCTTGTGTGACCAATCTAAATTTTAAATAAAACCATCATAAATATATATTTTTATTATTATTTTAAGAATCAACACAACTCCAACACAATCTAATTTTCTAAATTAAGTCAACAATAATTCACTCATAAAATATTTCCTTTTATAAATAAATCAAATTTAATCCCTTCTTAATTTTTGTTTCTAAAAGTCTAACTATAAAATTTCAACCAAATTTGACTATTCAAGAATTACTATTGCTAATAATATGAATTTTATAGTATTTCAAAATCATTATGAATGTCATAAATTAATTTCAAAAGCAATGTCAAAATTTTAATCATTTAGGTACAACTATCAACATTTTCAAGTGATCTTCACTTATGATAAAATCAAGTTAAGTGCCCATATAAAACCGAATTTTTAAATTTCATAACTATTTTTCAAGACCAGATTTTTAATTGACAATAATATCTACAACATTATCTTAAAACCAATAACAATAGTAATGAAGACAATCACACGATCTCTGTTTTTTTTTTCCACATATATCCATTCAAAATCAGAAATAAAAATTTTCTAGTCAAAATTAAAACTTTAGACATAAGAGATATATTTTCTATTCAAGTAAGGTTTAGAAAGAAACATCCCTTTTTTTTTAATTGTATTTCAATAAAATGATAATAATAATAATAATATTAATAATTTTTTTTCTCTTTCTCAATTAGTAGACATTTTATCATTAGTACTATTGTAAATCACTGAAGAGTTCTTAAACTCTAAAACTCTAACATCGAGTTCAACTCTAATGAGTTCATAATATCATAATCAGAAAATCAATCACTTCAAATAATTATTCCAACACCCTCACGATTCAATATTCATACCAGCCCCCTAAACCAAGATAACAATAACTCTTTTCAATTTTCTTAAAAACAAGACATAGTAAAACATACTGTAAATTTTAATTTAATCATCATGTAATGACACTAAAGACAAGGCCTATCAGTCAATAACTAGTATCATATCAATTAAATTCATCATTTCAAACATACTGCTGCCCATCAATAGAAAAAGTTATTTCTAACTATTCATTCTAACAAAGAGCAAAAAAATAAAATTATAAACACAAATCCAATCAAAAGCTAATTAACTCAATCATGTCAACATTTCAAATTAACTTAAATTTTAAGAAATAATTTCCTATTATATTTTATCACTTAAATAAGAATTTAGAATCCACAACACAACACAATTAGAGTAAGAAGATAGTAAATAGTTAATTATTAACTTCAAAGATATGTACAATAATACAAAAGCATACATCACATAACACAATAATATAACAAATAAAAACATGATAGTGAAAATAATTAATAATCATAATCAATCAATAATTAATATTATCTTCATTAAATTAATAATTTTAAATATATAACTAGACAATAAAAATATTTCTACCTATCCACTATAACAACAGAGCAAATAATCCAAGTTAGAAACGCAAACCACAAGTCTAATCAAAAGGTAATTAATTTGGTTATGTCAACAATTAAACTTCACTCAAATTTTAACAAATAATTTCATGGTTTATTAAGTCACTTAATTAGAAGCTTATAATCACAACACAATTAGAGTAAGCAAAAAGTGTATAGTTCATTAGTAACTTCAAATATATGTATAATTATACAAAAGCATATACCACATGTCAATAACACAATAATATAAAAGCAGAAAAACATGATAGTAAAAATAATTAATACACAAGAAAACACAATTGACACGACTGACATTTGACTCCCATTGAACCGACACTCAACCCACCCGGCCTGATTGGACAGACCTGCTCTGATACCACTAATGTGACACCCTAAATCCCAAAATAATATATATAATAATTTATATCATATTCCTATAAGACTTGCAGCGGATAATTAAAAGTATATTCTCAATAAAATAAAAACTTTTGTAACTAATTTAGGATATCACGTTTCTCAAAGTACACATGCAACAATTCAAATTTTATTACTCAAATAAAACAATTTAATCTTAATGAACTTGATTTAAGTATAATTACTTGATTTAATTCTAAAAACTTACTAGTACTTCTAAGATTTTCATACAAAAATTTGATTCAAATTAAATAAGTAAAATACATATTAAAACCCTTATTCCCGGTATCACCTATCAGAGCGGGGTTCCTCCCAAACTTGAACTTCAAGACTCATTAACCTGTAATAACTGCGATTTCGCAAACGCAGGGCCCAGCCAGTCAAACACAAACAACGAAGGAGGTGAGTTTTGAAATCATGTTAATAGTATAATATGAGTAAGAAGAACACGCAAACAGTCATAATAGAACCGTATCATAATCACTTTACGATATATCAAAAATATTTAATTAAATAGTATCATACTATAACATCAAAGTCACTCAAGTAAAATAATCATCTCATTATAATATGCATCAAATCATTTAATTAATATTACCTTTGAAACACATCAATCACAACAAAACAATCACAAGGAAATGCAATGCTATGCATGAGCTTAGACTCTACTTCACAATGTGGTACCATTCTAACTCTGAAGTACTTGGTTAGGAGGCCATGATACTATGCCACCATCCCGGTGGACGGACAATTCAAATTGGCCCTGTCCTCATAGATCCCCTCAACTCAAAACCCGAGACACATATACGTGACAGTCGAGATAAACGTGTGTTGCATGGTAGCTCCCGACATTTGGAGTGCTACCTCCAAGTCACCTAGGAATTCCCCACCGGAATACCTCCAAGGTCTAACAATCTTGCCTTAAGGCTCAACAGCAGACCGCCACGATCAGGCTCATTCAGTTGTACTTCCCCAGAATCACTAGGCTTGTCAGGCCCTACCTATATGATGACAAAATAATCTCCACTTCACACATTCACAATATTTATTTTCTCTCCCCGTTAGCTTAGACTACTCCCTTAAGAGCATCGTATTTAAGAATCATCACTATCTCATCAAGTATGGGGTACTTCAATATTTTCATCACAATTTTATAATATCATTAATCATAAATAATCATGATCAATATATAAGCTCATCACAATTTTATGACATCACTATCATCAATCAAAAATCATCATTATCATCACATAAGCATATATCATACCATGCATCCATATTTCATAATCACATCGCAATAATAACAAATAATAACAAACATGTACACAATAATAACAAATAATAACAAATAATCACATCACAATAATAACAAATAATAATCATCCATATTTCATTATCATCGCGTAAGCAAACATGTACACATAATTTCATTCAACATCCAACTTCACAATAATAACAAATATCCACTACCACACAAGTATCGAAAATTAAATCAATCAACACCTTATAAAAATTTCTATTTCACATTTTAATCTCACAATTCTCATATTTCAAATTAATCAATTTATCTCTCAAAGGGCTACTGCCGTACGTAGCAAGCCCCGGATGAATCGTTGGGAAATACGGTTTTCCCGTTCATCTCACAATATATTATACTCATGAATTCAAACGCTCTCTCACCCCTTACCTTATTTTGAAGCTTTCACACACGAATACGATTCCATGAGCAAACAACCTTTGTTCGTTGACTCTTGGTCCTTCAATCGATCTAACTCGATAGTTTATGGGTAAACGTTAAAAATAAATTATGAGAAGATACTCTAAAAACTAAATTCGAAATTCGGTCAAGGAAAATTACCATAAATCAGAAACGCAATCAATGGATAATATAGCCACTTTTCACACGGTCGTTTTGGCGTTGGTTTCACTCAAATCGGACTTACGGTGAAGAAGAACGGTGCAAAATAAGGATTTCTGTAAACGGAGAATTCGGGTATTTCAGGGAGAAAATCGGGTTGTTAAAAATCTGAAAAATTGTGTTTAATTGAATAGATAAATGAGTAAAACAACATACTGAAATTTGGACGAAAACAGAGAAACTTTTCTGGGACAGTTATGGCTCTCCAGTGTCAAACGATAGGTTGTTGTGTTTACTCTTTGGTTCTACGGCTGCCCTTCCAACTCCCTTCTTTTGTTTGTTTTATATTTTTAACAATTAGGGTTCATAGAGTCAACCCCATTGGTCTCTTTATTTATATTTTACTATTATTATTTTTATTTTATTAAAATTAAACTAATAATTATTTAATCTCCTTTTTAATATTCCTCCAAACCTCATTTAGTTTTTCAAACATTAGTAATATTTTCTAAATTAGAGTAATTAAAATAATATATAAAAAAAACATATTACTAATAATAGAAACTTTCACATTCAAAATAATCCCTACAATTATACTTATTTCTCAAAATATTCATATTATAACAATACCATCATATTAGAAAATAGTCAAAATTATAAAATAAATAGAGATAACAATAATATTTTATGTAAATTACTAAATCATAATAAATATATATATAAAATCACAATTCAAAAATAAGTATATAAAAACAAAGAAAATCAAACACAATATTACTACGATCTCAAGATTCTATAAATAATTAAAATAAGATATATTTAGAAATAATTTAAATAAGAGATACTTAAAAATGATTAAAAATCTAAATATGTACACACTTAACATTAGTCAAACATGTAAGAAAATATCATATTAATTACCAACTCACATATACACTTAAAATCATATAAAATCTTGTTCTTTAAAATATTACACTAAAATACTTTTATTTTTAGAAAGATATGTAAAATAATAAAGTAAAATATTTATTATTTATATTGCTCATTAAATATAATATCTATCAAACCAACACATCATAGAAAACATCCATATCATGAAAATTATTCACAAAATTTATCAACATATATTCTAAAATAATTTTAACATCAAATTAATTATTTAAAATTCTATTTAATTAATAAAATAGTTTATTATAAAATTTGGGGTGTTACAATTTTCTTCCTCCCTAGGGTCATTCTTGTCCAATTAGGGTTTTTAACCAATCTTGTGCATCCAATAGGTGTGTTTGTCTCATTGGTTGAACATTTAGTTCATTTTCGTCCTCCCTAGGGTTATTCTTGTCCAATTAGGGTTTTTAACCAATCTTGTGCATCCAATAGGTGTGTTTGTGTCATGTGTTGAACATTTAGGTCATTTTCTTCCTCCCTAGGGTCATTCTTGTCCAATTAGGGTTTTTAACCAATCTTGTGCATCCAATAGGTGTGTTTGTCTCATTGGTTGAACATTTAGTTCATTTTCGTCCTCCCTAGGGTTATTCTTGTCCAATTAGGGTTTTTAACCAATCTTGTGCATCCAATAGGTGTGTTTATGTCATGTGTTGAACGTTTAGGTCATTTTCTTCCTCCTTAGGGTCATTCTTGTCCAATTAGGGTTTTTAACCAATCTTGTGCATCCAATAGGTGTGTTTGTGTCATTGGATGAACATTTAGGTCATTTTCGTCCTCCCTAGGGTTATTCTTGTCCAATTAGGGATTTTAACCAATCTTGTGCATCCAATAGGTGTGTTTGTGTCATGTGTTGAACATTTAGGTCATTTGCTTCCTCCCTAGGGTCATTCTTGTCCAATTAGGGTTTTTAACCAATCTTGTGCATCCAATAGGTGTGTTTGTGTCATGTGTTGAACATTTAGGTCATTTTTGTGACACCCTAAATCCCACAATAATATATATAATAATTTTTTATCATATTCCTATAAAATTTGCAGCGGATAAATAGAATTATATTTTCAAGAAAATAAAATCTTTTGTAACTAATTTTAGGATATCACGTTTCTCAAAGTACACATGCACCAATTCAAATTTTATTACTAAAATAAAACAATTTAATCTCAATAATCTTGATTTAAGTATAATTACTTGATTTAATTCTAAAAACTTATTTGTACTTCTAAGGTTTTCATACAAAAATTTGATTCAAATTAAATAAGTAAAATACAAATTAAAACCCTTATTCCCGGTATCACCTATCAGAGCGGGGTTCCTCCCAAACTTGAACTTCAAGACTCATAAATCTGTAATAACTGCGATTTCGCAAACGCAGGGCCCAGCCAGTCAAACACAAACAACGAAGGAGGTGAGTTTTGAAATCTTGTTAATAGTATAATATGAGTAAGAAGAACACGCAAACAATCATAATAGAACCGTGTCATAATCACTTTACGATATATCAAAATATTTAATTAAATAGTATCATAATATAACATCAAAGTCACTCAAGTAAAATAATCATCTCATTATAATATGCATCAAATCATCTAATTAATTTTACCTTTGAAACACATCAATCACAATAAAACAATCACAATAAAACAATCACAAGGAAATGCAATGCTATGCATGAGCTTAGACTCTACTTCACAATGTGGTACCATTCTAACTCTGAAGTACTTGGTTAGGAGGCCATGATACTATGCCACCATCCCGGTGGACGGACAATTCAAATTGGCCCTGTCCTCATAGATCCCCTCAACTCAAAACCCGAGACACATATACGTGACAGTCGAGGTAAACGTGTGTTGCATGGTAGCTCCCGACATTTGGAGTGCTACCTCCAAGTCACCTAGGAATTCCCCATCGGAATACCTCCAAGGTCTAACAATCTTGCCTTAAGGCTCGACAGCAGACCGCCACGATCAGGCTCATTCAGTTGTACTTCCCCAGAATCACTAGGCTTGTCAGGCCCTACCTATATGATGACAAAATAATCTCCACTTCAAACATTCACAATATTTATTTTCTCCCCCCGTTAGCTTAGACTACTCCCTTAAGAGCATCGTATTTAAGAATCATCACTATCTCATCAAGTATGGGGTACTTCAATATTTTCATCACAATTTTATAATATCATTAATCATAAATAATCATGATCAATATATAAGCTCATCACAATTTTATAACATCACTATCATCAATCAAAAATCATCATCATCATCACATAAGCATATATCAAACCATGCATCCATATTTCATAATCACATCACAATAATAACAAATAATCACATCACAATAATAACAAATAATAATCATCCATATTTCATTATCATCACGTAAGCAAACATGTACACATAATTTCATTCAACATCCAACTTCACAATAATAACAAATATCAACTACCACACAAGTATCGAAAATTAAATCAATCAACACCTTATAAAAATTTCTATTTCACATTTTAATCTCACAATTCTCATATTTCAAATTAATCAATTTATCTCTCAAAGGGCTACTGCCGTACGTAGCAAGCCCCGGATGAATCGTTGGGAAATACGGTTTTCCCGTTCATCTCACAATATATTATACTCATGAATTCAAACGCTCTCTCACCCCTTACCTTATTTCGACGCTTTCAGACACGAGTACAATTCCACGAGCAAACAATATTTGTTCTTTGACTTTTTGTCCTTCAATCGATCTAACTCGACAATTTATAGGTAAACGTCAAAAATAAATTATGAGAAAATAGTCTAAAAACTGATTTCGAAATTCGGTCAAAGAAAATTACCATAAATCAGAAAACCAATCAGTGGATAAAATAGCCACTTTTAACACGATCATTTTGGCGTTGATTTCACTAAAATCGGACTTACGGTGAAGAAGAACGGTGCAAAATAAGGATTTCTGTAAACGGAGAAATCGGGTATTTTAGGGAGAAATTCGGGTTGTTAAAAATCTGAAAAATTGTGTTTAATTGAATAGATAAATGAGTAAAACAACATACTGAAATTTGGACGAAAATAGAGAAACTTTTCTGGGACAGTTATGGCTCTCCAATGTCAAACGATAGGTTGTTGTTGTGTTTACTCTTTGGTTCTACGGCTGCCCTTCCAACTCCCTTCCCTTCTTTTGTTTATTTTATATTATTAACAATTAGGATTCATAGAGTCAACCCCATTGGTCTCTTTATTTATATTTTACTATTATTATTTTTATTTTGTTAAAATTAAACTAATAATTATTTAATCTCCTTTTTAATATTCCTCCAAACCCCATTTAGTTTTCCAAACATTAGTAATATTTTCTAAATTAGAGTAATTAAAATAATATATAAAAAAAACATATTACTAATAATAGAAACTTTCACATTCAAAATAATCCCTACAATTATACTTATTTCTCAAAATATTCATATTATAACAATACCATCATATTAGAAAATAGTCAAAATTATAAAATAAATAGAGATAACAATAATATTTTATGTAAATTACTAAATCATAATAAATATATATATATAAAATCACAATTCAAAAATAAGTATATAAAAACAAAGAAAATCAAACACAATATTACTACGATCTCAAGATTCTATAAATAATTAAAATAAGATATATTTAGAAATTATTAAAATAAGAGATACTTAAAAATGATTAAAATCTAAATATGTACACACTTAACATTAGTCAAACATGTAAGAAAATATCATATTAATTACCAACTCACATATACACTTAAAATCATATAAAATCTTGTTCTTTAAAATATTACACTAAAATACTTTTATTTTTAGAAAGATATGTAAAATAATAAAGTAAAATATTTATTATTTATATTGCTCATTAAATATAATATCTATCAAACCAACACAATCATAGAAAACATCCATATCACGAAAATTATTCACAAAATTTATCAACATATATTCTAAGATAATTTTAACATCAAATTAATTATTTAAAATTCTATTTAATTAATAAAATAGTTTATTATAAATTTTGGGGTGTTACAGGATTGGTGTTTCCTTCCAACAAAGAAATTGTAGCTCAAATGTTTATCTTTCCAACGCCAGCTCATATGTGTCAATCCGATATCTAGAGCTCAAGTTATGACCTACACAGCGAGAAATAGTCAAAATGTAAATAATAAAATTAAAATACAAATAATAAAATTATAATTCAAATTCGATCTAAAGTTTAGAAAAAAACTAAAAATATTAATCTAAGCTATAAAGAGCTTTTAAAATACCAAACTAAAAACCTAAAAATATGTGCTCAAATGCTATGATCGCACATGATTCTAAAAATTGATTTCTTGACTTACATTATTTATAAAAAAAATGTCACTAACCATTTAGCAAAAGAAAAATATCATTGAGAATTCCAATTTTTCCTTTAAATTATTTTTCAATAATTCAAGTCTAAATAAAACAACTAAGATAAATCACGTTTCTAAATACAATACAAATAAAATAAATCACTGATATTTTTAAAATCTATAAGATTTTTAAAATTCATTCGTACTTTAATAATCAAAAACACATTTCTAAAAAGTTAATCACTGTAAAAATTATTATTTTCAACTTATATTTTGAAATAAAATTTAAAAAATATATATAGATAGATATGAAATTTTACAATTAATTAACACTACTAAAATATTTTAATTTATTTTCTTATTTTATCAAACTTAAAAAAAAATGTATACTTATATACATTTAAGTAGTGCACATGACACAAAACATAAGACATATGATAATGATAATGAATTACACTAATTCATAAATCTACAAAATAGTAGCCTCCTGTTACACTAACTACTCAAGCTTATAAATACATCCCTCAGTTTCTATCAAGCCACAAAATTGGTCCAAAATATAACACATCATCAATTTTAAAGATTTCGGAGTTTTGTTCTAATCTTAAAAATCGAGTCTCAAATAAAAATTACAATTTTATAATTAATAAAAAAAATTATAGTTTTTATACGCATACCAATTTACATGATGCACTCTACACATATCAATCTAGATGATGCACTCTACACATACCAATCTAATGCATACCATTTTGTTATGTTAATTCATATAACAAAAAAAAATCTACTTGTAAAATACATCAATTACAGAATCCAAAATTTAGATAATTTTTCAAAAAGAATTTCACTGTTGAGAAGATTTTTTTAAACTTTGTTTTTTTTTTCTTCTCTTTCTCAATTAGTAGGCATTTTATCAGAAAATCAAACTCTAATGAGTTCATAATATCATAATCAGAAAATCAATCATTTTAAATAAATATCCCAACACCCTTACGATTTAATATTCACACCAGCCCCTAAACCAAGATAACAACAACTCTTTTCAATTTTCTTAAAAACAAGACATAGTAAAACATACTAGAAATTTTAAGCTGTTTTAATCATTAAATAATATTAGTAGCATAGAATTATTGTTATTTTATAAATCAACAAAAATTCAACTCAATTACAATTCTTTAAAATGATCAAGAGTAATTTAAACAAAAGTTATTTTCATCGTACAAAATAAGTAAACTTTAACTCCTTCAAAATATCATTTTTTAAAAATTCTAAGTTCTACCAACCTCTAATATTCAAGAATTACTATTACTAATAATATAAATTTCATACTTTCCAAATCATGACGAACATTCAAAATTGATTTCAAAACCAATATCAAAACTCTACTCATCTAGATACAACCATCAACACTTTCAAGTAATTTAAAGTTAACATTCACGATTTAAAATTGATTTTTTTTCTTAACACAAGCCAACATAAAATATAAATAAGAATTTTGTTTTGAGTCAAAATTAAAACTTTAAACTTAAGAGACATATTTCCTACCTAACTCAAAATTTAGAACAAAACATCTTTTTTTTCTCTAAATTGAGTTTCAATAAAATAATAATTTGAGTTTCAATATAAAAATAATAATTCGTACCTAGTAAAAGTCAATACTGAAATTTTTAAACATATAATTATACAGAAATCAATGTTTTAATCAATTAGTTACTAAATCAAACACTTTAAACATATTCATATCAAGACTAAATATTTTAAATTGATTAAGCGTGATAATGGAACTTTAAAACAACTAACTGGTGAGGTCTGACATTTGATCATTAAGATTATGTGAATACGATTAATACCTTGAAACATACAACAAATCCATCAAAATTATTATTTCCAACTATTCACATAAAACAAGAGTGCAAAAATCATAGTTCGGTAGACAAGCAATAAGCAACAAGTAACTAACATAATCTTGTCAACAATTAAAATTAACTCAAATTTTAACAAGTAACTTCATTGTTTATTTACTCACTTAGGTAGGAATTTAGAAGCCATAACACAATCAGAGTAAGCAAATAATAAACAATTAATTGGTAATCTCAACAAAATGTATAATAATTCAAAAGCATATAACACTTAACACAAAAATATAACGGGAAAACCATCATAGTGAAAATAATTATTACACAAGAAAACACAATTGACACGACTGATATTTGACTAACACTGAGTCGACATTCGACCCATTCAGCCTGATTGGACAGACCTGCTCTGATACCACTAATGTGATACTCTAAATCCCAAAATAATATATATAATAATAATAATAATAATAATAATAATTTATATCATATTCCTATACAATTTGCAGCGGATAAATAACAAATATATATTTTCAAGAAAATAAAAACTTTATATTTAATTAAGGATATCACGTTTCCCAAAAATAAAAATAAAAATCCTTATTCCCGGTATCACCTATCAGAGCGGGGTTCCTTCCAAACTTGAACTCAAGACTCATTAACCTGTAATAACTGCGATTTCGCAAACGCATGGCCCAACCAATCAAACACAAACAACAAAGGAGGTGAGTTTTGAAATCATGATGACAGTATAATACAAGTAAGAAGAACACGCAAACAATCATAATAGAATCATATCATTACAAAAATATTCCATCAAGAAAATATCACATTCAAAGGTCAAAATCACTCAAAGAGAATCAATAGATTTTACTATAACATCAAATTGTCTAAGAGAAATTATCACCACACATGATACATATTATTAACAACAAAACAATTACAATAAAATGTGATGCTATGCATGAGCTTAGACTCTACTTCACAATGTGGTACCATTCTAACTCTGAAGTACTTGGGTAGGAGACTTGATACTATGCCACCATCCCGGTAGACGGACAATTCAATTTGCCCCTGTCCTTGTAGATCCCCTTAACTCAACCCGAGATACATATACGTGACAGTCGACGTAAACGTGTGTTGCATGGTAGCTCCCGACATTTGGAGTGCTACCTCCAAGTCACCTAGGATTTCGCCACCCGAATATCTCCAAGGTCTAACAATCTTGCCTTAAGGCTCGACAGCAGACCGCCATGATCAGGCTCATTCAGTTGTACTTCCCCAGAATCACTAGGCTTCTCAGGCCCTACCTATATGATGACGAAATAATCTCCACTTCACAAATTCACAATATTTATTTTCTCCTCTTGCTGGTATATGATACTCCATTAAAATCGTCATCTCAAACACAAATTGAAATCACCATTATTTCATCAACTATGGGGTTAATTCGATATTCTCATCACAATTTAGAACATCACTATCATCATCATCATCACATAAACTCATCACAAATTTATAGCATCACAATCATCAATCAAACATTAACACATAAACTTATCACAAATTTATAACATAAGAATTATTAATCGTACATCATCATCATCATCATTACATAAAATTATCACAACATATCCATATTTTGTTATCACATCACATAAACTCATCTAATCACACACACACACACACACACACACAGATATATATATATATATATATATATATATATATATAAATTTAATTTGACACCCAATATCACACATTCAAATAAATTAAATCAATCAACACCCTACAAATATTTCTATGCTATATTTTAATCTCACAATTTCCATATTTGCACTTTAATTAATTTATCCCTCAAAGGACTACTGCCATACGTGGCGAGCCCCGGATGAATCGTTGGGAAATACGGTTTTTCCGTTCATCTCACAATATATTATACTCATGAATTCAAACACTCTCTCACCCCTTACCTTACTTTGAAGCTTTCTCACACGAATATGATTCCACAAGCAAACAACCTTTGTTCATTGACTCTTTGACCTTCATTCGATTTAACTCGACAATTTATGGGTAAACGTTAAAAATAAATCATGAGAAGATACTCTAAAAACTAAATTCGAAATTCCGTCAAATAAAATTACCATAAATCAGAAACCTAATCAGTGGATAATATGGCCACTTTTCACACGGTCATTTTGGCGTTGGTTTCACTCAAATCGGACTTACGGTGAAGGATAACCGGGAAAAATAACAAATTCTATAAACGAAGAAGTTGGGTATTTTAGAGAGAAATTGGGGTGGTTAAAAATTTGGAAAATTATGTTTAACTAACGAGTTAAATGAATGAAATAACATACTCAAATTTGGATGAAAACGAAGAAACTTTTACGGAACAGTTATCGATCACCGGTGTCAAAAACGATAGGAAAATGTTTAACATTAGTCAAACATATACACATTTAACATAAATTATGTACACATTTAACATTAGTCAAACATATAAGAAAATATCATATTAATTACCAACTCACATATACACTTAAGATCATATAAAATCTTGTTCTTTAAAATATTACACTAAAATAGTATTATTTTTAGAAAAATATACAAAATAATAAAATAAAATATTTATTATTTATATTGCTCATTAAATATAATATCTATCAAACCAACACATCATAGAAAACATTCATATAACAAAATTTACTCACAAAATTTATCAACATATATTCAAAAACAATTTTAACATCAAATTAATTATTTAAAATCCTATTTAATTAATAAAATAGTTTATTATCAAATTTATGGTGTTATACAAGTAGCAAATATGATAATTTATTATTTATTAGATGGTACAACACACTACCAAATTAAATTGAATATGGTAGTACATAAACTACTTTAAAGGTTACATATTATTCTTAAAAATTAATTTATTTGACTTAAATTATAATAAGGTTTATCACTAATAATTTATCACCCAAAAAATTATTGAGAATTCAAATTTTTTCCAAACAAAATATACAATCCTTTTTAGTGTTTTATCGTTGTCAAAACTCTATAAAAAGCATTTACCAAAATTCGAGATTTCAAAGTTACAAGTATTAATGAAAAAGAAAACAAATTTTAAATTGCATTAAAAAAAATTAAAATGCAGCAATTGGAATGAAGTTAGTAAATATGAATTTATAGCGCAAATTTTACAACGCTTATTAGTCAATTATTACTCAAAGGGCTACTGTCATACATAGCGAGCGCCGAATGAATTATGGGAAATATGGTATTCCAGTTCATCTCACTTAATTTATACTAATGCATTGGAACTCACTCTCACCTCATACCTCAATTTGACATTTTCATAAGATAAAAGGACCATAATGATTTTCAGCAACCATGAGATGTCAACAACATGCAACGAACGAGTCCAAAAGCAACGACGAATTTGCAGAGTCTATGAAACATGGCTGATAATTTACGCGGACTATAAAAATCAATATTACATAATTAATAAAAATATTAAGAGAATAGACATATTCGAAATAAAGTGAAACAAGTTATCAGAAAAGGCCTCACCGACGTGTTGGAGCACCGACAGGGTCCGACGTCAACTTCCCCGAAATAGACAAACGAGTAGTGCTTCTTGAAGGTTTCGACGAAAGGAATCCAAAAACGATACAAATTCTCAACCCCCACAATCTCTAATTATTCTACCTTAGGTTGGATTCCATAGAACCATATTTCTAAAATATCCCAACAAAACTAATGTCGTACTATTTCTAGCTAGTCTTAACTTGAGGTATTGATTCTCCTTTATAAAGAACTACATCTAAGGAATATAAAAAGAAAAAAATAAAATCCCTGACACAATTGGTATTTCACGTTGCATCAATAAAATATTCCAAATCATAGCAAATATTGAAATAGGAAAAATAATCACACCAATAATAATCATTTGTATGACAACAGCTTATATTCAAAACACAATCACAAAATACACTAGAAGTCTAACTTTAAAACTTCTACACATAAAGTTCATTCTTAGTAAGACCTTCAAAATAGTTCTAGACTGCTACTAGAAACAAATAAGCATTATAACAAATTATGCTAATGTAAGAGATTAATCTAATTTAATTAAGTCGTTTAAAATGATATAAGAGACAACCATGTATCTAGTCAATCATAATAAAATAGACGAGTGCAAATAACAATAATAATAATGTGTTATTGTCGCCTCTTTGATCGACAATGAGTCATTGGGGTAGCTAATCCCTCTTAGTCATGGAGTCATTTATTTAAGGTAACCATAACTATAGTCATTTAAACTCAAATGGAGCTAATTAAAAGACTTTTTAACATGTTTCAAGAGTGCTGAGGTGGCGCCACAACTCCTACTCCGTACTTCAAGTTAAAAATTCATTTAATTACACATTAACAATAATTTATTTGTAACTTGCAAGTAGTAACAACGACACTTACACGAATATGTAATCAATAATCTGATTAAAGAAATATAGAACTATTTCACTTTTAGATGTTTTCAACTACTCTAACTCTATACATTGATTTCCAATAATTCAAACACTTGAAACACAAAAATTTAATTTATATATAATCATATACACATTCACATAATTAATCCAAAAAAACAAATTAGCACCAAAGTTTTATGTTCATCTCATAACTCAAACGATGATTCTAACACATGTAACATACTCTCATAAAAGGCTAATTGCTCCAAATTGATCACGACTAATTTTTCTTTTTAATTAATCGTCGCTTAAAAGTTATACTAAACAAAAGCAGACATTTCCAAATAGCAAATATGATAATTTATTATTTATTATATGGTACAACACACTACCAAATTAAATTGAATCAGGTAGTACATAAACTACTTTAAAGGTTACATATCATTTTTAAAAATTAATTTTTTTGACTTAAATTATAATAAGATGTATGACTAATAATTTATCACCCCAAAAATTATTGAGAATTCAAATTTTTTCTATAAACAAAATATACAATCCCTTTTAGTGTTTTATCGTTGCCAAAACTCTATAAGAAGAATTTACCAAAACTCGAGATTTCAAAATTTCAAGTATTAATGAAAAAGAAAACAAATTTTAAATTGCTTTAAAAAAAATTAAAATACGGCAATAGGAATGAATTTAGTAAATATGAATGTAGCTTGTTAAGATCAAAGTTAGAAGCAACAAGCAAGATACTACACTCTTGAGTTCTATCACTTGATATTTCAAATTCCTTATTTCAAAGGCACAACAAATAACAATATCATCCATCTTTCTTTCATCCAAATCAAAATAAAGAACTAATCCATTTGTTGATAATTCATTGTTCCTACTTCCCAGACCTAAATCACTATCTACCATCCAAATGTTATTTTTACTTTCCAATCCAATGATACTTTTACTTGGATAAACCAACCCCAAATTATCAGACTTAGCAGCTAACCCCGAAGCAGATTGCATCACAAATGTTTTGTATCCTCGAACACCTATTCTTATAAACCTATATTCCAAATATTGCAAGAAAAATATATATACGGTCTCAATAGTAATGAAGTGTTTGTTATAAATTAAAATTTATTACTGCAGTATCTTAATTCTTAAATGGGATAAGATAATGTTTTTGGCTTCCATATAGTGCTTAGTTAAGGACTCTCAAAGAGTTAGTGGTAAATCTGAAAAATGGTAGATTCATCTTTCTCCATTGTATTATTTTTCTCTTTCGATTTCTTTTAGAAGGATATAACAATTATGATGGTTGTGTTCTCCTACTTTATTGTATCAAAACAATTACTTTTTCTACCCAAAAAGCAAATGATTTCATAGATGAGTGTGAACATTTTTTTTTTCAACCCAACCGTTAGCCATAGTGTAGATTCCTTGTCACCATCTAGTAAGACTTGCTCTAATACCACTAATATGACACCCTAATCCCAAATTGAAATAAAAAGTAAAATGCACTAGTTTTTAAAGAGATTCGCAGCGATTCCAAAATAGAGTATATATTTTTTATAAAAAAATTTAAGGTTCAGGACGTCACATTCACATTTACATAAACTGCTTGCATAAAAATTTTAAATAAAAAAAATCCTTGGAGACAACCCAATAGCTCAACAAGTACTAAACTTGGAGACAATTAATTTCTACCTCTGAATAACCGATAAAAATAACACAATTGATCAATCAAATTTACAAAAATTTAACTTGTTCATAGCTCAACAAAATACGATAAATTACTCTAACCCAATATCACTTATTCAGAGCGTGGATCCCCAATCGATAACCTGAAATAACTGCGCTCTTGCAAACGCCATACACAAGCAATGAGGGGTGACCTTCGAAAACATGAATAGTATAAAATAATTGAGAACAACACGTAAAATATACTAAACACCGTATCATATCAAATCACAACCAACAAGAATAATCAAGATAAAACATTGATAAAATCCACAACATCAAGTAAGTAAATACACAAATCAAGTAATGTTATGCATGATCTTATACTCTAGACTCCTCCTCTTTCTTTGGTACTATTCTAACTCTGAAGTATTTGGCTAGGAGGCTTGATACTATGCCACCACGCAAGTGGACGGACAACTCAAATTGGCCTTGTCCTCATAGATCCCCTCAACTCAAGCCGAAACACATATATGCGACAATTGAGGTAAACATGTATTGCATGGTAGCTCCCGACATTTGGAGTGCTACCTCTATGTCACTTAGGAATTCCCCACCTGAATACCTCCAAGGTCTAATAATCTTGTCCTAAGGCTCAACAACAGACCACCACGATCAAGCTCATTCAGTTATACTTCCCCATAATCACTAGGCTTGTCAGGCCTTACCTATATGATGACCAAATAATCTCCACTTCAAAAATTATCAACAACTACTTTGTCCCCTCGTTGGCCTAGGTTACTTACTCCATTAAGAGAACCATCATTGGCACGGGTCGAATTCTTCACTTTTCAATTAAACACAATATGCATTTCATGATATTCATCAAGGTGGTAATATCATAAGTCAATGAGTACACATCGTCATTGCAGATTTCCATAGTCATACATTACATTCAAAATGTATCATCATAATACGTCATCTCAAACAATAAAGGGTCTTCACTCACATATAATAATAATACTAGATCATTCACACACACCACATCAATTGCAAGGCAAATAATTACAAAGCATAAAATGCATCAAATACACAATTCTACAATAATTCAACTATAACACGATCTTCAAAAATCAAATCAAACAGCAACCTATAAAGGTTTCTAATTCGTATTTTAACCTCACAAAATTCAAGTTTGCTCATTAGTCAATTATTAATCAAAGGGCTTCTGCCATACGTAGTGAGCCTCAGATGAATTATGGGAAATAAGGTATTCCCGTTCATCTCATTTAATTTATACTCGTGCATTCGAACTCACTCTCACCACATACCTCAATTCGACGCTTTCATAAGATATAAGGACCATAATGATTTTCAGCAACTATGAGATGTCGACAACACGCAGCGAACAAGTCCAAAAGCATCGACGAATTTGCAGAGTCAATGAAACATGGCTGAAAATTTACACGAACTATAAAAATCAATGTTACATAATTAATTAAAATATTAAGAGAACAAACTTATTCGAAATGAAGTGAAACAAGTTATCAGAAAAGGTCTCACCGACGTGTTGGAGCACCGACAGGGTCTGACATCAACTTACCCGAAATTGACAAACGAATAGTACATCTTGAAGGTTTCGACGACAGGAATCCAAAAACAGTATCATTTTTTTCAAGCGGAGGAGGAGGAGAAGGAGGTGAGATGCTTCCATTCTTTCCTTTTTCTCTTTTATTATTATTTTTATATTATATTATATTATATTATATTATATTATATTATATTATATTATATTATATTATATTATATTATATTATATTATATTATATTATATTATATTATATTATATTATATTATATTATATTATATTATATTATATTATATTATATTATATTATATTATATTATATTATATTATATTATATTATATTATATTATATTATATTATATTATATTATATTATATTATATTATATTATATTATATTATATTATATAATATTATATTATATTATATTATATTATATTATATTATATTATATTATTTTATGTTATATTATATTATTATTATTATTCTTGCAAATGGGTTTTACATATAAAACCCATTTTACTCATTTCTTTTATTATTATTTTCTTTTTATAAAATCAATAATTACCAAGACTAATTTCTTCAATATTTTTTTAATACAATTTTATTGCTAAAATATTATTAATATTATGAAACTAATATTTTATAAAATAAAATAATTAATATTTTAAAATACATTAATGACTACAATTATGACTATAATTATGATTATACTATACAAAATAATCATATAAAAGAAATAAATATAACATCAACAATTTAGATTAATTACTAAATCACAATAAATATGCATAAAATCACAATACCATAAAAACATATGACATAAGAAAACAAACATATCTTTTACAGCACTTTTCCGAAGCGTTGTAAAAGGCTTTTTAAAAAACAGCCAAATAACATAAGAAAACAAAGAGGTCTTTTACAATGTTTTTCCCACAAACGCTGTAAAAAGGCTATTAAAAACAAAATAAGGCGGCCTTTTAGAGCGCTTTCCAACAAGCGCTTTAAAAGACTTTTAAAAAAACAGCCGTATAACATAAGAAAACAAAGAGGTCTTTTACAGCGCTTTTTCCACAAGTGCTGTAAAAAGACTTTTAAAAAGAAAATAATGAGGTCTTTTGGAGCGCTTTTCCAACAAGCGTTGTAAAAAGCTTTTAAAATAACAGTCATATTACATAAGAAAACAAAGAGTTCTTTTACAGTGCTTTGCCCACAAGCGCTGTAAAAAGGCTTTTAAAAATAAAATATGGAGGTCTTTTACAGTGCTTTTCACACAAGCACTATAAAAGGCTTCTAAAATAGCGATGTAATAGGGTTTTGTATATAACAGTAAACCGCTTCAATTTCCTCTTCATTACGTAAACTTCACTACGATAGTGTCCTCCTCCTCTTCATCCTTCTCCTATGAACCCTACGTATTTCTTCTCACAATTCAGGTATTGATGTTATTAAATTTTTGTTGTCACTAAAATGCATGTTGAACTGTTGGATTTTGAGTTTCAAAACTATTTAAAAATCACAATTTATGCCACCGAATATATTATTAGGTTGAGTCGTGGACTAGGTCGCTCTCTTTAAGACGTTTTGCAGCACTGTCCAAATTTTGAAAGACAAACCATCAACCATGAATTCCCCAAGATAAAACAGCCCAGATTCACTATATCAGACTTCCACTGCACCGTAGAAAATCGTTCTAGAATTACACCCTCAATATGGCGCTTAAAGACACTCTTAATATGACGTTTTGAAATCACTCTCAATATGACAATAAAAGTCACTCTCAATATGACAATAAAAGTCATTCCCAATATGGTACTACAACCACTCATAACTATAGCATAACGACCGCTCTACAAACAAATGGATTACGCCATTACAACCGCTATAGAAAACAAAGGGATTATGGCATAACGACCGCTTTAAAACCCGAAGGGATTACGGCATAATAACCGCTCTAAAAAACCGAAGGGACTGCAGCATAATAGTCGCTCTGAAAACCGAAGGAACAGCGGCATAACAGCCGCTCTAAAAACCAAAAGGGACAAAAAGAAAGGGGAGAAGTGGCTCAAAATTAGGCGAGTAGAATATAAGAGGGAGAAAAGAGAAAGTTGGGAAAAGCATCCAACTTTGGTGTGTTTTTCACAATAGTTTGAGGCTCATTATATAGTGATGGAAGTAAACTCACATTTGTTGTCTAAGCAATGTTGGACTTTAGTATGTATAGATTTGAAACTACTCAAAATACTAGAGTTTTCTAATGTGGGATTTCAAAATTATTTCTTTCCAATGTGGGACTTAACAAGTTTCTTTCCACTTAAATTTACAATAAAAATTTCTTTCCAATGTGGGACTTCAACAAATTATTAAATTCACACAATAATATAATTATTTTCCAACAATCCCCCACTTGAATTTAAAAAAATGTTTTTAAAATAGCGTCAAACGCTTCTATAAGATCGTGCATAAACAAAGGTGTCTCTTGACTTGAACCTTTGCATAGTAAGTAAGATTCAGATTCTACAAGAGTGACTCGTAGTCTTGAACTCTATCTCTGACATCAAACCCACACATAATCTTTTCATAGGGTGTATTCTCAAAAGCCCGTGCATTGATGGCCCTGCACGTGTATCCCAGTATATTGAATGCTCTAGGAATTTTGCCTCAAAATTCCATAGGAAGCAGCCCCACTTCCACATTCACATAGGAGAGTCTATCAAGAGTAATCATGTAGCTAGGTACTCCTTCCACGTAGAGTATAGATCTCATTAAGAGTTTCTATTACCTCATCCTATCATCACTTCAGGAATCATGCTTCTCTAATTTATAATAGCATG
This sequence comes from Cicer bijugum, assembly GCA_037974875.1. Taxonomy (NCBI): domain Eukaryota; kingdom Viridiplantae; phylum Streptophyta; class Magnoliopsida; order Fabales; family Fabaceae; genus Cicer; species Cicer bijugum. Next base: position 396,096 of record JBBPBT010000720.1, on the reverse strand, counting down.
TTCATCTCATGTCACTTCACGACTTGTTATTACCTATTGAACCTAATTCTTGGGATCTCTAGTCTTTTAGGTTGGGTTACTATCATGAGTGACTCTATAGGCATTAGTCTCATCCTTTTGGATGTATTTACGACTTTCTCTGTAGCTAAATCCTTTCATCAAAGGATTTGCTAAATTCTCATCAGTGCATACATGATCCACTATAACAACTCATTTAGTAAATAACTTTCTAACAATGTTGTGCTTACGACAAATTTGTCGTCTCTTATAATTGTAATAACGATTCTCAATCTTCGCAATAGCCGCGGTACTATCGCAGTGGATCAACACATCTGTCATAGGTTTTTCCCATATAGGGATCTCTGCTAGCAAGCATCTCAACCAGCTTGCTTCTTCACTAGCAGTAGCAGTAGCAGTAGCAGTAGCTAGTACTATCATTTCAGACTCCATAATGGACTGAGCCAATATCGTCTGTTCTTAGATTTCCAAGATACAACACCACTCACTATATTAAAATATAGTCATCAATTGCTTTGGAGTCATCTGATAAGACGTTCCAATCAGCATCATTGTATCCTTCAAGGACTATAGGAAATCTTTAATAATGTAATCTGAGACTCATGGTCCTTTTCAGGTATCTCATGACTCTTTCCATAGTGTGCCAATGCTCCATACTAGGTCTACTAGTAAACCTGCACAACAATTCCACGATGTAGGAAATGTCGGGTATAGTACAATCAATGGCATATTTGAGTCTGCCAATGATGCTCGCATATTCAGTTTATCTAACACCTTCACCAGTGTTCTTGAAAAGTTTCACACTTGGATCGTACGGTGTGCAAGCAGGTTTACAGTCAAAGTATTTATGTTTCTTTAGGATTGTTTCAACATAGTGAGACTAATCCAAAGAAATTCAATTTTCTGACCTAGTAATCTTGATTTCAAGGATTACATTCTCTTCTCCGAGGTCTTTCATATCAAAGTTGTTACACAACAATGATTTCAAAATTTGACAGCATGAATGTTTGAATCAAATATGAGTATGTCGTCTACATAGAGACATATGATAGTGCAAATGTCATTTTCAAATTTTTAGTAAATACATTTGTCACTTTCATTCACTTTAAACTCATTCGATTTAATCAAATCATCAAACTTTTCATGCCATTTCTTAGGAGTTTGTTTAAGATCATATAGAGATTTCTCTAACTTAAAGACCTTGTATTCTTGTCCATGAATTACAAAACCTTCAAGTTGTTCCATATAAATTTCTTCTTTTAGGTCACCTTTTAAAAAAGGTTGTTTTAACATCCATCTGATGTATCACCAGGTTATGAATAGCTGCAAGTGATATAAGCACCCTAATGGATGTTAGTCTAGTGACTGGTGAGAAAGTGTTGAAGAAATCTATATTTTCTCTTTGTCTAAAATCCTTGGCTACAAAGGTGTGCCTTGCACTTATCAATACATCCATGGGGTTTTAATTTCTTTTTCAAAATCCATTTACAACCTATTGGTTTGCAATCAGAAGGCAAGTCTACTAAATGTCAGGTATGGTTACAGAAGGCAAGTCTACTAAATGTCAGGTCTGGTTAGACTCTAGAGAATCCATTTCATCGTTTATAGCTTCTTGCCTTAGATCTATATCCAATGATGACAAATCTCCTTTCAGATTTGCAGGATCCTCCTCTAAATTATAAACCATATATTCTGGTCCATAATCTTTAGCCACTCTGACTCTCTTACTTATTCGAGTTTTTGTTTCACTTTGTTTGCTGCTTTTAGTGCTACTTGTAACAGGAACGTAACTTGGTCCACTGCCCCCACTATTTCTCCATTTTACAAGGAATTTATTTTCATATAAGTCAGCATCATTTGACTCTATGACCACTTTTGCATTTAGGTCATAAAACCTATATGTTTTGTTCTTTACCACATACCCAATGAATTCTCATTCATAGGTTATACTTGCGAGTTTAATTCGCTCGGGATCGGGGATTCTGACATATGTCAGACCACCCCACGTTTAAAAATAAGACAGGTTTGATTGTCTTTTCTTCACTATTTCATAAGGAGGTGTTTTGTTTTTAGATATAAGAACTTTATTCAAAACATAACAAATAAGCAATATATTTTTTACACACCAATTAGATGCAACAATATAGTTAAGCATACTAGCAACAACTAGTTCAATAAGAGTTATATTTCCTTTCTTTTCAACTTTACCATTCACATCAAGCAATTATGGTGCAGTTGTTCCACATATAATTCTAGACAATTTATAAAACTTATTTAAACAAACTAGAATCATACTTGAAACCTTTTAATCTTTCTACTAAATTGATTTTCAAATTCAGTTACTGTAAGTATGGAAGTACGCCTAAGAGGGGGGAGAGTGAATTAGGTGTTAGTAAATTTTCGTGTTTTTAGTGATATGGTAGTTGAATTTTCTGAGTTTAATAAATTGTCTACTAATAATAAGGTGCTGTAAATAAATGAACACTTAAGATTTATCCTGGTTCCCCTTATAACCAAGGGTACATCCAGTCCTCTTGCACACCACAAGATATTGATCCACTAATTGTCAGAAAATGTTCAACTCCCACCCTGGGATTCTTGCTACAAACTTCTAACAACACTTAAGATAGCATACCACTATCTTAGATTAAGCTATCTTTTAGAAAATCCTACTTTCTCTTACAAGTGATACAATAAGATTTGAATAAGAATAAGGTGAGATATATTGATAAACAATCCAATAACAATTCAAGTACTTGAGAACCTTTCTGAATGATATGAATACGGAATGCAAGTATTTTGTAAAAATTCAGAATTTTGTTCAAAGTGGTTCAAAGTTGTTCAAGGTATTGATTCAAGGATTGTGTGCTTTTTGATCTGAAGTTATGGGGTATTTATACTTCATAAATATCCCTTCGGATTCATGGCCATTGATCCAAGAGGTTTGATGAAAAAAATACAATGTTCTAGAGCCACTCCAGATCTGAATACACCTCTTTGTAACGTTCAAAAATATTCAAAAATTACATCTTGTATTCGAATACACATTGGTGTAGTCGAATACAGATTAGTAAAAATATTCAAAAACGTCATACAGGTTAACAAGGAGGATAACATAATTGAAAATGAAGTCATATTGAAATGAAGTGACAAACAGGACATAAGTCAAACTACAAATTAGTACATAAAGCAAATGTCAAAGTAGTACATAATGCAAAACTGTAAAGCAGTACGAATACATGCTTAATAGCGATCTAATCAAAATCCGTTGGAATGTGAAAATGATCAAGTTTGTCCGATAAACCACTAATGTCTTGGGATAGAGCGTCATGATTGTGAGCAATAGTAGTTTCAATGTTCTGGAAGCGAGTGTCAATAGAAGTGGTCAGATTTTCGAATTGAGTTTGGAAAAAGGTTTGGAAAGAATCAAGGCGGGTCATGAGCATTTGATTGGAGATATAATCATCATCAGAGGTTGTTTCCTCGTCATCATCCTGAGCAGCAGTATTGGAGGGTCCAGCAGTATCGTCTTGAGCAGCATCAGATGGTTGACCAAAATCACCTTTATGCACAAAAGATTCAAGCTCCTCATTCCATATGATCCTCATGCTAGGCAAGACACCTAAATCGAACATATTTTCTTTGGTGGGTGTAAACATAACTTCATCAGAGAAGTCCACACCAAAGTGTTCCAATATCCGGGAAACTTCCTTCGCATATGGTAATCGAATTGCCTCTCGGGATCCAAACATGACAGATTTTACAAAGTATGCCCAATTTAGTTGACGACCTTCAAACATGAAATTCATAATTTGTAATTCAAACTCCAAAATTTGGGAGTAGTTTCCAGCCTTTGGAACCAGAATGTAGCTAAGGAAATAGTGCAAAAGGCAATAATCAACTGTAAGATTTCCCACTCCATACCGTTGTTGGGCTTATTTGGAACCAGTCTGAGTCCTCTTTTGTTCCATTGTGCGTCTGTCAAATCGACATAGGGCAACATATGCATCATACTTAGAGATATCACCCCATTCACACAATTTGTTTGGACAAAAATTTTGACCATTAAATGGAATGTTCAGAATTTCGCCTATGGTTTTGGTATTTAACCGAATGGTTTTACCCTTAACTCGAGATACCAGCATTTTTCCGTCTTGGATGAGATTACAATAAAAAAAACCTAACTAAGTTTGGATAAACAGGACCTTTTTAACTTATAAACTCTTCAACATGTTGGGCTTTGAGCAACGCAGGAAATTTAAAGTCAGAAAAAGAGTCTAAGGTACCATATTTTGGAATGATAAGTCGCTTGTCAGAGTAGAATGTGCGAAAACGATCAATTTCTTCTGGTGTGTGTAGAAGTCGGGATAAATCCGTGATGTTGGGATTCCTTGTTCGTTTTCTTGAGGGACCTACTGCTGCATGCTTGGTTCGTGGTCCTCGTTTGCATGCATCCATGGTGAGAAAGGAGGTTTTGGTGAAAAATGGGTTTTGAAAGAAAATGTGAGATATGTGAGAAATCTGATGATGAATGACAAGAAAGAAGTAAAGAGTGATGTAGTTTGCTAGGTTGGGTGAATGGGTAATTGAGTGAAAGAAGGATGGACGAGATTTTGGGAGAAGAGAGAAAAAGATACAGTTGTGTATTCGAATACCAAATATAAAATAACCCTAAACTGTGAAACAACTTTTATATCTGGGCAAAAACACGAAGGTGTATTCGACTACACCTTCTTGTATTCGAATACACATTATTCTGCGAACGTGTATTCGACTACACATAAGTTGTATTCGAATACAGGAATTTCTAGGAACTGAAATATTGGTTTGTATCATATACATTTACATTTTATCATCTAATGTTTGGATTTGAAGCTTATTAATGAAGATACTTGATCTTCTTTTTGATCTTGTTGCATTGACCATAATTGGTGATCTTTATCTTCATCAAAAACATGTAGATAACAGTTACAAAGATTCTTAACATGTCAAATGTTTCATTTTTATTTTTCATTTCTTGTTAACGTCTCATCAAGTTCTCATATATCAAAGTATAATAAATCTAATGACTCATCAAATTCACATATATCAAAGTGTAATAAATCTAAAGACTCATCAAATTCACATATATCGAAGTGTAATAAATCTAAAGAATTAGATTCTCTAACTACAAATTTATGTGAACTCTTTATTATTTTAGCTTGGCATAAAAATCACATTTTTCAAAGTCATTAATCAATAACTATGGAAATAAATCTAAGTTATATAACATTGAAAATCAAATGTGTTCACATCACATAGTATAGCATGTCAAAAATTAAAATCACACAACATGCAAGCAAAAAGATACATTTTATTGATTTCAACATTCAAACATAAAGAGACATATTAAATTTCAACACTTCATTTAAATATGTCACGAGTGACGTACCTTAATAGATGATTTCATGAGTTATCTTCTGAATTTTACGGGAGTGTGCCTCCACGGATCTATCATCAGTCATCTGATACACTGAGTAGTAGCTCACTACATACTCATTAAGAGCATCTCAAATATCTCTACCAGTATTGCTAGAACTGTAGTAGTTATACAGATCAACAACAACTTCATTAAAAATATAATTCTTATCATTATTTTCCGATGGGTTAATTCTCCAGCTTTCTTATCCTTTTCTGTTTGCTTCAAACTGAAACAGTTTATTGAAACTAGAGGCAACATAACCAAATCTAGTAATCTCTTCGGTTGACATGGCAGAAAGAAAACGTCTTAAAATTGTTGGATTTTGAGTTTCAAAACTATTTAAAATTCACAATTTATGCCACTGAAGATATTATTGGGTTGAATCACGAACTAGGTCGCTCTCTTTAAGACGTTTCACGACACTGTCCAAATTGTGCATGATAGACCATCAACCACGAAGTCCCCAGGATAAAACATCCCAGATTCACTGTATCGGAGTTCCACTGGACCATAGAAAACCGTTATAGAATTACACCCTCAATATGGCGCTTAAAGCCACTCTTAATATGCGTTTTGAAGTCACTCTCAGTATGACAATTAAAGTCATTCCCAATATGGTACTACAACCACTCATAACTAAGGCATAACGACCACTCTACAAACAAATGGATTACGCCATTACAACCGCTCTAGAAAACAAAGGGATTACGGCATAACGACCGCTCTAAAAACCGAAGGGATTGCGGCATAATAACCGCTCTAAAAAACCGAATGGACTGCAGCATAATAGCCGATCTAAAAACCGAAGGGACTGCGGCATAACAGCCGCTCTAAAAATTGAAAGGGACCGAAATAAAGGGGAGAAGTGGCTCGAAATTAGGCGAGTAGAATATAAGAAGGAGAAAAGAGAAAGTTGGGAAAAGCATCCAACTGTGGTGTGCTTTTCGCAATAGTTTGAAGCTCATTATATAGTGATGGAAGTAAACTCACATTTGTTTTCTAAGCAATGTGGGACTTTAGTATGTATAGATTTGAAACTACTGAAAATACTAGAGTTTTCCAATGTGAGATTTCAAAAGTATTTATTTCTAATGTGGGACTTAACAAGTTTCTTTCCACTTAAATTTACAATAAAAATTTCTTTCCAATGTGGGACTTCAACAAATTATTAAATTCACACAATAATATAATTATTTTCCAGCATGAACTTATACTAATACGTACTTAAATTATTGCATGTTGAACTTGTTGAAATCATATTAAACTGCATGTTGAACTTGTTGTAGATAAATGGATACCTGCAAGGATTTAGATTGTCAAAATGAGGAAGTTGTCAACACTAGGACTTACGAAAATGAAGTCAAACGTGGTGCAACCGTCATGCAAAATGTCATAAAAGCAAGGAGCAGTTGCATAAAATTTGAGGTAAACTATACTCTGTTTGCTGTTTATTTTTTATCTTTTTTGAAAGAATTTACTTACTATATGAGTTTATTAGGTTGGATAGAATGAGAGTGGTCAGCCAATTGACTCCAACAGCTCCATGTTTGTAAGTTACATTGGGGCTGTTGCTCGTCTGAATATCCCGATCACAATTGACGATTGGTGAGATAAGGCATTGAAGGATGCAAAAGAAATACTGTGGAATGATATACAAGTAACTTTTTTGATCCAATTTTTTGTCATTTATAATTTTTTCCATTGAAATACTCTACTCAAACTATATCTTTATTTCGTTTGCAGACTGCTTTTGTTGTTGACGAGGTGAAAAAGAATTACGTGTTGAGAGTTGTCGGGAAAATACACCGGGGTTTTAGATCTGACCTCTCAAAGTGTAATAATTTTTACACGATTGTTATTTTTTTTTATATAGAATATAAGTAAGGAAAATCGCGAGAGGGAAAAAAATCAGACGCACGCATACAAAAAATCACATATGGGATATGCACGTCTAGAGCAAAAACTTGTAAGTAATTAAACATTGATTTTATATAATGTGGTGCATTATAAACTATAGTTTCTAACTTATATTTTGTTTATGATCTTGACGAATAGCAACAAGACACCCAATTGCTCTTTGTCTCCCTTATCCCTCATGTGTTACAAGATACATTAGATTATTCCACACACTAATTTAATTCCCTTGATTTAAATCATTTTGTTTTGATTGGATTAACAAAAAAATTGTGTTGTCTCCTTTCTATTCCTCTCTCAGGTCCACTCTTTCATACCCATCTATCTCTCTTTAATTTTTCCTAAGTCCATAACTCTCCTACACTCCAAAATAGTAAACAAGAAATAAAACCATTTCTCACAAATCCTTTACAAACAAATATTCTTTAGACAAAAAAAGAAAATAGGAACTATAGAAACCACTCTTTTTACCACCACAACATTGTTGTTCATTCAAGAATATTCTAATTAGGTTTAACACCCTCTTTTTAATGGAACTAAAAGAAAGGATATGTCCATAATATTTTTTTCAATTCTTTCATCTTGGTCCCTTCAATCTTTATATTGGAGTCTTACTTTGAAAACTTGCAACTCATCTCCCTTGCAAACAATTTTGTGGAAATTAGAGTTTTGTGTTAGGAAGAAACACAGTCAAGATAGGGTTTTTTCTCCATACAAATATAGTTAGTCTATTGGTTAGATGATATGTAATAGATAATCGTCATTTCTCGTCTTTTAAAAGAAATAAACATAGGCTAATGGATTAAAATAATAAAACCTTTTTGTTCAATTTGATATGTAATATGCGATTTTTTTAAAAATATAAAATTCAAATATTTATGTTATATGTATTAAAGTTTTGAATTTTATGATGAATATAAACTAAAGTATGAATTTTTTTTATTATATGTATTATAGTTTTAATTTTTCTATTATATGCATCCTGACATATGCATCTTCGTGTAAGTTCCCATCATGACAGATTATTTTTCTATGTTGGTATGGATAATTTTCATGTATAGAAGTTGTCATAGTGACAAGTTTATATCATGATCATATAGATTTAGAAGCATGCATTTGTGTTTGTTACACAACTTTACTGTTTGTGTTTTATTTTCTTCTAAATCGAGAATTTTTACATTTATTTGTTTTGTGTCACTTTTTCATATATTTATTTTGGCTTGATGTGGATGATTGAAAAAAAAACTGGTCATTACATCAAAATTTTAGATGCTAATAACTTCGAGTAGATTCAAGATTAGTTGTTGTGATATATGTTGATGCACGGTGAATGTGGGACAAAAAAATTGGATTTTAAGACTATTTTGTAATGATATATTTGCCCCAATGTTTTTAAGTTGGTTTTAATCTTTCATAACCAAATTTTTAAAAATACTAAAAATACGTTAAAGGATTTCCTTTCTTTGGAAAAAATGGAATTTCTTCAATTTTAATTATAATATTATTATAACTTTGAATTTAAAGATTTTATTTTATTTTAGCGTGTGAATGAACATTTTGTAAGTTTGACATTTTTACTTCAAAAAAAAAATTCTCATAATTTTTCTAAAAAAACTAAGTATTTTTAAGTAGTATTTTAGATTAAAATTTGGACCGTTATTATTTTTTTATGATTCATCAAACTGTTAACTGGTTAAATATATTTTTAGTTCATCTAAATGTACCAACTTTCATTTTTAGTCTCTCTAAAATATTTCATCTAACTTTGTTTCTTCTAAATTTTCGATTATGAATTTTAGTCCCTATTTGTTTTTACCAAAGTTCACGTCTAATGTTTTAATTGACTTTTTTTTAACATGTCATTGTTAAGACTTTAAAACATTATTAATGTAATACTTTAGCTATTTAATCATTAATTTGAAGTTATAGATAAATTAGTAAAGATTCAAGCTTAAATAGTTAAATTATTAAACTAATGATATTTTAAAGTTTTATCAATGATATGTAATCAAAAACAGTCACTTGAAACTTGCAATGTACACTTTTGTAAAATAATATGGATTTAAATTGGTAAATAAAAATTTAGAAGGATCAAAGTTTAAAATTTGGTAAATGTAGGTGGACTGAAAACATATTTAACCCAAGAAATAACTTAGAAAAAACAATATTCCATTAAATGATCCATCTTTGTTAATAGTTTCAAAAGAAGGATTCATAATTGAAAAAATAAATAAGGGTTAATATAAAATTTCAAGGTATTCAAATCACATTTAAAACAAAAACCTGTATCTTGCGAACCAACGGTTAATGATTGCGCAATTGATATTTTTCTGAGACATGTTTGTTAAAATCGGGAAAAGATTTTACTCTTCTCTTTTATCTGTTTGGTGGATGTGTTTTTTTTTTTTTCTTTTAAGATAGTATCTCTTTCCAACCCTAACAAGACCCTCTCTACTTGAATAAGTGAGACACCTGGATATGTCTTCCATGTAGGAATGGAGTCCAATACCGAACAATGATGGCTTACGAGGGACTGGGGATTGAGAGGTTTTTAAGAGTTTTATTTAAGATTTAGTTCTTCTAGAGTGAGCAATTTACTTGAGAGAATAATGTGAGTAATGTTAATTATTGATCATCAAATAAATGGTTGTTATTTTGTATACATGATCAATCTGATATAATATCAATCATTGAATAACTCACTTCACCAACTACTCATTGTCACTGTAACACCCTAAATTTAATAATAAACTATCTTATTAAATAAATAGGATTTTAAATAATTAATTTGATGTTAAAATTAATTTAGAATATACGTTGATAAATTTTGTGAGTAATTTTTGTTATAAGGATGTTTTCTTTCATGTGTTGGTTTGATAAATATTATACTTAATGAATAGTATAAATAATAAATATTTTATTTTATTATTTTATTTATTTTTCTAAAAATAATAGTATTTTAGTGTAATATTTTAAAGAACAAGATTTTATATTTTAATCATTTTTAAGTATCTCTTATTTTAATAATTTCTAAATATATCTTATTTTATTGATTTATTCTATAAATAATTATCTTGAGATCGTAGTAATATTGTGTTTGATATTGTTTGTTTTTATATACTTATTTGGAAGTTGTGATTTTATATATATATATATATATATATATATATATATATATATTATGATTTAGCATTCAATATTAAATATTATTGTTATATTTATTTATTTTATAATTTTGACTATTTTCTAATATGATGGTATTATTATAATATGAATATTTTGAGAAATAAGTATAATTGTAGGGATTATTTTGAATGTGAAAGTTTCAATCATTAGTAATATGTTTTTTTATATATTAATTATTTTAATTACTCTAATTTATAAAATATTAATAATGTTTGGAAAACTAAATGATGTTTGGGGGAGCTGGACGGACAGCCATAGAACCAAAGAGTAGAACCAAAAGAGAAGGGAGTTGGACGGGCAGCCGTAGAACCAAAGAGTAAACACAACAACAATCTATACTTTGACACCGGTAATCGATAACTGTTCCGTAAAAGTTTCTACGTTTTCATCCAAATTTGAGTATGTTATTTTATTCATTTAACTCGTCAATTAAACATAATTTTCCAGATTTTTAACAACCCCAATTTCTCTCTAAAATACCTGACTTCTTCGTTTGTAGAATTCGTTAGTTTGCACCGTTATCCTTCACCGTAAGTCCGATTTGAGTGAAACCAACGCCAAAACGATCATGTGAAAAGTGGCTTTATTATCCAATGATTGGGTTTCTTATTTATGGTAATTTTCCTTGATCGAATTTCGAATTTATTTTTTACAGTATATTCTCATTATTTATCTTTAACGTTTACTCATAAACTGTCGAGTTAGATCGATTGAAGGACAAAGAGTCAATGAACAAATGTTGTTTTCTCATGGAATCAAATTCGTTTGTGAAAGCGTCAAAGTAAAGTAAGGGGTGAGAGAGCGTTTGAATTCATGAGTATAATATAATTTGAGATGAAAGGGAAAACCGTATTTCCCAACAATTCATTTGGGGCTCGTTACGTACGGCAATAGCCCTTTGAGTGATAAATTAATTATTGTAAAAATATGGGAATTGTGAGATTAAAATATGGAATAGAAATATTTATAAGGTGTTGATTGATTTAACTTCGTTACATGTGTGGTATTTGATATTATCGTGCTATTTGATTTATTATTGTTAAATGTGTGATATTTGATATTATTGTGATATTGGATGTCGAATGAATTTTATGCATATGTTTGATTAGACATGTTTAGGCGATATGATAATAAAAGATGGATGCATTTTGATAAGTTTTATGTGACTATGAGGATGTATAATTAATAATAATGATGTTGTAAATTTGTGATAAGTCTAAGTAATGATGTATGATTGATGAGATTGATGAGATTAATGTTATAAGATTGTGATGAGTATATGTGATGACGTGTGATTAACGATAGTGATGTTATAAATTGTGATGAGTATATTATGATTCCAATTTGTGTTTGAGATGAAGGTCTTAATGGAGTACCATAGGCCAACGAGGGGAGAAAATAAATATTGAGAATTTGTGAAGTGGAGATTATTTTTTCATCATATAGGTAGGGTCTGACAAGCCTAGTGATTCCGGGGAAGTACAACTGAATGAGTCCAATCATGGCGGTCTGCTGTCGAGCCTTAAGGCAAGATTGTTAGACCTTGGAGGTTTTCGGGTGGGGAATTCTTAGGTGACTTGGAGGTAGCACTCCAAATGTCGGGAGCTACCACGCAACACACGTTTACCTCGACTATCACGTATATGTGTTTCGGGTTGAGTTGAGGGGATCTATGAGGACAGGGCCAATTTGAATTGTCCGTCCACCGGGATTATGGCATAGTATCAAGCCTCCTAACCAAGTACTTCAAAGTTAGAATGGTACCACATTGTGAAGTAGAGTCTAAGCTCATGCATAGCATTGCATTTTGTTGTAATTGTTTTGTTGTTATTAATATGTATCGTGTGTGGTGATAATTTCTCCTAGATAATTTGATGTTAAAGTGAAATCTATTGATTTTCCTTGAGTGATTTTGACCTTTGAATGTCATATTTTCTTGATTGAATATTTATGTAATGATATGGTTATATTATGATTGTTTGTGTGTTCTTCTTACTTGTATTATATTGTCATCATAATTTCGAAACTCATCTCCTTCATTGTTTGTGTATTACAGGTTGGGCCCTGCGTTTGCAAAATCGCAGTTATTACAGGTTAATGAGTCTTGAAGTTCAAGTTTGAGAATTTTTGTATTACAGGGTTTTAATTTGTGTATTACAGAGTATTAATTTGTACTTACTTATTTAATTTGAATCTAATTTTTGTATGAAAACCTTAGAAGTACTAGTAAGTTTTTAGAATTAAATCCAGTAATTATACTTAAATAAAGCTTATCGAGATTGCACTATTTTAATGGATAAAATAAGTTTAAAGTGTTTTTATTTTTATTTTTGAGAAACGTGATATCCTAGATTAAATATAAAGTTTTTATTTTCTTGCAAATATATTTTTATTTATCCGCTGTAAATTTTATATAAATATGATATAAATTATTATATATATAATTTTGGGATTTAGGGTGCCACAGTCACCAGAGAAGAGAAAGAAATATTTTGGTTCCGGTGGTGGTAACATGTGTGTACTAAACTTGCTCCGTTTGATCTATAAATTTAGTATGTTACTCCTACCATTGATTTTATTATTTTAATATACAGTCTAAGTAGTTTTTTCTTCTCTAAGAGTTACTTTGACATACCCACTTCAGTGAAAGGTTATTATAAGATGGTTATTGTTGATTGATGTCCTTGTTGTGAGTAAGAATACTCTGGTGTATCCATTAATTATTATGATGGAAGTTTTTATTGGGCTAGGTCTCGTGGTTTTTATTTTCTAAATTGGAGAGAAGTTTACGACGTTAAAAATTGTGTTCGTCTCATATTTAATTTTCTGTCAATTATTATTGATCTTGAAATTGTGTTTTTGTTTGACCATTTTTCTGCACAGGTGAGAGAAGAAATATGTTGCTTCTTTGTAAAAGATCTAAAATAGTTAGACCAATTTAGTTTTGTGATTTTTTAATTAATTCATATAATTAATTTACCACTTAACTTACTAAACAGTTAAACACGAGTTGGTAATAAAAAAATTAAACACAACTAATAAAATTAAAAAACCTATAAAAATAAAAGGTCAAAAATCATTTTAAAATCAAACGATTGAAATCTTTAAATTGTTAAAAGTGTATTTATATTTAATTATTTTGATACATATATATGTCTCTTATTTTTTCTATTGTATAATGCTTCTTAGAAGTAAGTAAACCAACACTGCTTACTGCTTCAAGTTATCAACGAAGGATCTACAATTCATGACAATAATAAAATTAAATAACAATATATAAATATATATATATATATATATATTATAAATGATGAAAGTGAGT
>JBBPBT010000720.1:335847-368269 GCA_037974875.1 Cicer bijugum | reverse complement strand
ATAAAAGATATGAAAAATTAAGAAGAAATATTTGAAATAATTTATCTAGATTAACAGCATAAATTAGAAAATGAAAAGTTCAATTGAAAATTTAAAAATATCAACCTATATAATTGACCTTACACTTACAATCTACTTTTGTTTAATATTTGTAAATACGATAATGAATAAAAACTAATAATTAAATATGAAGATACTAATTCAAAATAAAAAAGAAACTATACTTGTTTTCACGTTATCAAAACATATCTTTTTTAGGAATAAAAAATAATAATACCATATTATGTTATAACGTTAAAGTTATAAAATAAAACATATCATAACTCGGAAGTTTGAGAATTATAAGTTAAAACAAATAATAACAATAAATCTTGAGGAATTCAAAAAATTTTAAATCTAGTAATTAAATTTAGAGTTGCATTTGAAGTTAATGAATCTCTACTCATACAACAAAATCAACAATATTAAAAAAAACTCAAAATATAATTAAGCTAAGTACAGACCTCTATTCCACAAGCTCCACTGATTTCTTGTCATCAAAAAATTCTGCATACAAATATATAATAAGAGGAGACACAAAAGACGTGAGTAGATCTTACATCATGTTAAATGAATGAATAAGTTAAAAACAGTTGACTGTCATGAAACATATTTAGCATGATCACAAAAATCACGACAATATAATATTACATGATATAAATGGATGATCTTTCAATGCTCAAAATACACTCCTTGAAATTTATTTGGTGCCAAACTAATGTAGGAAAACTTGTATGGAAAGGTTATTCTTTATGTCATATGAAAATTGCAACACCCCTCTAGATTGTATGTATTGTGTGCAATCTCACCAAGACGATACTATCAAGTAATCGGTCAATATAGTATATAGTTGTACAAAGACATCCTATGGACAACACCTCAAAGTGTAAAACTCAATAAATCACTCTCCTCCCATGAAGTATAAACTTAACTCCTAAGTTTTTTAGATGATATATCAAACACCTAAGTCTTAATAAAAAACTTTATATGATTCTAAAGATATTAAGGAAATTGAAAGTTTGAAAGAAATATATAAAAAACTTATGTGAGAAATTATATATAAGAAAAACAACATTACGATGAGTAAAGAAAATTAAAGACCTTAACATATAAAATAAATGAGTTTTAACGTAAGTGTTACCTAACACATTTACAATAACCATTAACGCAATTATAGATTTTAGGAGTGGGACACGGATAATTTTTACAATCATTGCGTTGCTTACAACTCTGTTTTCCTGTAATATAAAATATAAAATAAAGAAATGTTATTTAAAAAAGATGGAAGGTTTAGTATAACATTAAAATATGAGAATGTACTCTGTTTTCCTGTAATATAAAATATAAAATAAAGAAATGTTATTTAAAAATGATGGAAGGTTTTGTATAACATTAAAATATGAGAATGAACTTACCACTAGCGGCGATTAAAGGAAGAAATAGAGACACTAAAAGAATCACAATGTAAACAACCTTGAGAGGTTTAGCCATTGTGTTCTACCTTTTTATGTGACAAGTAGACAATAGTTTGATCACCTTATATAATAAAAACCAAATGTTCTTTTTAATTCAATTAAAAAAATTTAGGAGTTATCTTAGTGCAAAAAACCCTTCATTACAATAATTAATAAGTGTCTCTAATGTACATTGATATATCATGTTTGTCCATTCAGCTAATGAAATTGATTATTTGACCTTAGAATAGATCTTTATATAAAAATATTATTTGTAATTAGAGTTCATTCATGTTTACGGACCTTAATTTTTTTTTTCTTTTTTTATCCTTTAGTATTATAATGAGAATCTACACAAACATTATACTTCAATGAAATACATATTATGACACATTGAACTAAACCAAAAACCCTTTCTATATTTAAATCATTATTAGGTGTATGTAAAATATATGGAAGGGGTCCGCCATCGTTTGTGTGAATTTGTGGGTCTAGTGGATTCAGACGCCATCTTCCCCTATTCCCCTCCGCTGTGATCTCAATGTCAATGCAATCATACATTCAACTTAATCCACTTCGGCTTTCAATAAAAATTTCACTCAAGCTCATCATAACTTTTTTGATTTTCCTCTCAGTGCATTGCACAAACCTTGTATAAAGGGTAAACTTCTCATGGTTTTCATTTTAGAAAATGAATATTTGACTCGTTTTGCATCATGCACAAATTTCCTACATGGTCGGGTCATTCTGTCCAAGGGGATGTTCTTATTAAAATCGAAGTCATACACGATATCCATAGAAACTTTGGAAAGTTATTGGTCTATAGAAAACGGTTTCTCTTGGTAAATGATTTTTTGAGTTCATGGTAGAATTTTATCTTTTAAATTTTAAGTCGGTTAAAATGTATATTTTAAGTTGGTTTTGTGTCCTAGTTAACCGCAAACGACTTAAAAAACATGTTTTTTTTATCTCGTTTCATTAACCGACTTAACAAAGCTTCCTTCTATTAAGTCGATTCAGCTTAACTAACTTAAACATCATAAATTCAGTTCAACAAATCGTCTTTTTTAGTTAGATCTTTTGATCAACTGATTTAATAGATATATTTAAAATAATTATTATTATTTTTAATAAATTTCTCATTTTGTTTTTATGCTCTTGATCATACATATATACAATATTTCGTAATAAATTTTAGAAGTTTTGTACTTGTAACTACAATTTTATATAAAAATCTAATAACCAAAATATAAAATATCATATGTTCATACAAGAAATATAGAGCACAAAGAACATGTCTCCCCATTTCTGAATAATCACGACAAGACAAAAAAAAAAATAGATTTCCATTATCAAAATTACAAAATCACAATGTAAAAATATTCAAAAGACATATTAGTATTGTCATTTTCTTCAACTAATTCCAAAATATCCACACGTTTTTGAACTTCTTTAATTTGATCCGGATGAAATGATATCGAGTTATCGAATATCTGAACAAAAAAAAAACACAATCAATATCAGTTATATCTTAATTTTTTTTATCATACAAACATTAAAAACTACAATCAATAGCAACTTATAATTTTTTATTAGACAAAAATAAAAAACACTATCAATAACAACTTTTAAAACATTACGTATTTGCATCCATGAATCAACTACGCTACAAAGTTCAACATATGTAACATGACATAGTAGTCACACTCATACATTTGTCATGTTTTATCAAATCATCGTGCCATATTCGTTTTGTATAATTCTGCAAATCCTATAACAAATAAGATGATTTCTTATTTTTGAAAGTCTTTTTAAAGCAAATTGTAAAAAATTCTGCATACATATACACTTCACTCAAACTATCAAACTATTAGCATTCATCCAATTCATCCAACTACAATCTATAACTACTTTTATTAAAAATAAATAACCATAAATATTAATATTAAGGTAAAATAAAACTAAAATAATTTTATTGTCATCTACTTTTTTTATTTATTCTCATATATTATCGTATTCATATTAACTAAGAGTAATCTAATAATAGTATACTACTGTTGTCTTCCTATTGTTATTATTTTGATTATTGTTGTGCTCCATATCATATAAAATAGAACCTTTAGATTATGTAATTTAACTTACGACAAAATCACCTATATCCATTCAAAATACTTCATCTATAATGTCCAAATAAAAGAAAACAAAATAATAAAGAGTCATTAAAATAAAATAAAATAAAATGAATTTGACATGTCATTTTCTTTTCTTCATAATATATAGCTCTCCCTTATTATATAAAAGTGAAACAAAATACTAATCATTCTAGCAACATAAGATATCTGAATTATTGTTATAAAAAGTTACTTACTCAATAAGCAAGAACTTGAGATCCATACCTAAAATGGTTGCAATAAAACGATGGTTATGGTTCTGAAGTCGATGTTACAGTAAAGTAAGGAAGTGGAGTTGCATGATTGTGAAGTCGATATTAGAGTAAAATCAGGAAGTGGAGTTGCAAGTGTTGACGAAGTTAGAGGATAGGGAAGGTTTAGGGTACTAATGCTAAGTGCACATGGGAGATAAAATGCTAAGTGAATGAGATTTTTAAAATTTTTTAAATTCGTGTTAAGTCGGTTATCAAAATTACCGCTTTAAACATGTTTTCAATATTTATAAAATTGACACCGTCTTTTTTATTAAGTCATTTAGCCAGTTAACCGAGTTAAATATAGAGGAAGAGATATATATTAATTTCTTATATTTATTTTTATAGTCTATCTTAATTCAGTTGCTAATATAACCGTATTAAACGCATTTCATCTATTTACGAAATTGACACCCTCTTATTCTGTTAACTTGTTTACATAGACAACCGACTTAAACGACTTAACTCAGCGTATTAAAAACTCAATTTTCTACTAGATCAGTCTTATTTCTATGGTGGACCAAAGTATTATTTCATCTATTGGGTTTTGGAATCTCAATTCGGGTATCCTTCTTCTTTCAGCTTGGTCTCTTGATTTTAGCCGTCATTTTTTGCATTAAAATATTGTGCAAGGTGAGATTTGATGATTTGGCTCGTGAGTATTGGAGGCTGTAAACATTATTTGAAATTAGCAGTGTAGTGGGTGTTCAAAATTATCTTGGTGAAGTCATGCGCAATAGTACATTCGATCAGTTTACACGAGTGTTGATATTGACCTAACTTTACCTCTTCATGAAAGTCATCTTGTTGAACGTGAAGGGTTTTTTTCTAGTCGATGTGGAATATGAAAAATTGCCTCTATTTTGTGAGGTATGCCACATTATTTACCATGCCAAGTCTATTACAACTAAGTTGGTTTCAATAACTATGACCCTTACTTGTTTTGATGATAACAAAATTACTTTGTAAAAATAATTTAAAGCACTAATGTTTTGTTTAAGAGTGTAGTTTCCTGATCATGTATTTTATACGACTTTATGTTGCATCCTTTGATGTTTGATCTAAGTTAAAGGAACACCAAGAGTAAAATCTTCAAGTTCCTATCCTCCAAGATGTTATGAATATGATCTCCAAGGTCTCTTAGTTCAAAACCATAGTAAAATATCAGTTTTTATCTTAAATAGGGCTTTAGGATGCATATTAGCACATTGCTATGATTCTTGGCGTATAGCTCTTCTCCAGACATAAAATAGTGTCACCAAATGCATTGTAGCGCATGGTTGGGCAGAATGATCTACGATGTTAAATAAACAATTTTGTTCTTCAAGACGACTTTCCCTCTTGTTTGACTTGACTTTTCACACTTTTTATAGTCCAAATTGGATTTCAGTGTCATCATGACAGTCATAGCGATGGATGTTACCTTTCATTTGCAACTAGTTTTACTCCATTTGGACGTCTACAACTTGACATATGAATAAAATATTGCACACGACAATTTGGGTTTCAAAATAGTTTTACACTCCTTCCCATTCACATACAATACAAAACATAACTCTTAGTAAAATCACACAATCACAATGACATCTCAAGTTCAAATACTCAATCATAAACTTGAATCAAATCCACTTATACATAATATCAAAACATAACACATAGCAAAATCAACACAATCATAAATTTTGAATCAACCACGACTCGTGTGCCAAGCACCCTAATGCAATGCGTATATGCCAAAATGCATGGACTCGGAATTCCAAACCAAAACCCTCCTCGAAGGGCCATAAATCATAATTGTACCGTCTATCGCAAGCCAAAGTACCAATTACCGAGGTGCCACCTATCACAGGTCTGCACGATTTACTAAAAAGCGTAAACCATAAACGTACTGCCTATCACGGGCCCGTACCGTTTACCAAGGTGCCACCTATCACGGGTCTGCACGGTTTACTAAAAAGAATGTAAATTGTAAATGTACCGCCTATCACAGGCCAAAGTACTATTTACCAAGGTGCCACCTATCACGGGTTTGCACAATTTACAAAAACGTAAATCATAAATGTACTGCCTATCATAGGCCAAAGTACTATTTATCAAGGTGCCACCTATCACGGGTCTGGACGATTTACAAAAATCATTAAAATGCATGAGCGTATACTGACTCCATCCACAACATTCATTAAGCAAATGCAGCTATTAAAAGATTTCCCATTTTTAATACTCATTTAACTTAAACGATTTTCACAAACACACATTAAGTAAACAAGACATTAAGAGATTCCCCATTCTTAATACTCGTTTAACCCTAATGGTTTTCACGACAACATTAAGTAAATAAGTCATTAAGAGATTCCCCATTCTTAATACTCATTTAACTTAAACGATTTTCAAAACAAACATTAAGTAACCAAGACATTAAGAGGTTCCCCATTCTTAATGCCCAGTTAACTTAAACGATTTTCAAAACAACATTAATTAACTAAGACATTAAGAGATTCCCCATTCTTAATACCCAATTAACTTAAATGATTTTTCAAAACAAACATTAAGTAAATAAGACATTAAGAGATTCCCCATTCTTAATTCTCATTTAACTTAAACAATTTTGCAAAACACACATTAAGTAAACAAGACATTAAGAGATTCTTCATTCTTAATTCTCGTTTAACTTAATGGTTTTCACTTTCCACACAAAACAAACTCGAACATACTTTCACATTCAATCCATAATTCACACCAAAACACATCAAATCATTTTTCCACACAAAACACATCTCAACTTCTATAATTATCAATTATGAACATGTCGAATACGACGACACAAATCAACACAATAAATTTCATTTATTCAAAATCATACATACATGAGGTAAATTCATTTTCTATGAAACATTTATCAATATAACTAAAACCCAACTCTAAGATTTTACCTATAAAACCTTAGATTCATTTTCCCCCAAACCAACACTTTAACCCTAAGAAAATCCTTGTCCACACAACCACAGATAAGTCCCTAAATGCAAACTAAAAGTTTGGAAGGAGCCTTTACCTTCAATTTAGCTTTTTCGTTCGATTACAGTACCGTGAGTAAGTCCGGTAAAATCTCCGTTCGCAATGTTGCTTCCAAAGTTGGTCCACTAGCACCATAGCACGGAGGTGAGCAACCTTCCCTTCTATCACTTCTTGACAGGAGGCTTAGATCTAGATGAAACTGGAAGGTTTGTGTTTGACAGTTTCGGAATCCCTAACACCGTTTTTCTTCGTTTTCGAATCAAAGAGGAAGAGTGAAGTTGAGAAATCATTGTCCTATCACCCACCCAGCCTTGGGTTTCTATTCTTGAGCTTAAAGGAAGCAAAGAAAACAAAAATGGAGGGAGGGAGAATAAGGGTCACGCGAGGCAGAGGAAGAAGATGAAGCTATTTTCTTTCCTTTGCTTTTCCTTTCTTCCTTTTTCTTTCCTTTCTTTTTCTTTTCTTTTCAATTCCTTCCCTTCCTTTTCTATATATATATATATATATATATATATATATATATATATATATATTAACTACTTTTAACAAATATCTCCAAATCTAGATATTTATTAAATTTACCAGTTTATCCATAACGCATTAAATTCTTCATAAAGGATTCACCGCAGTTAATTTAATTTATTTATCGACGAGTAATTCTAATTGGGCATCAAAATATCTTTTTGGTCATATAAACTCCAAAATATTAATAACTTTGGCTTAAAAGCCTCCGAGTTCAATACCAAAAATACACTAAAATACATAAAGTACACTTTAAAATTATGGGTCTTACACTATACTACAACTCCATGTGTTTTTTTTCATGAGCAAATTAACTTTTTCACCTATTAAATAGTTAATATTTAAGAATCATTAAAATCAATAACTACACTTCAATTTTTCACAAAAAAAAAATCATATTGCATTAACAACATAACAAATACACCATAACGTTTATCTAAAAGTACCAAATAATAACATAGTATGAAATTATCAATTAACAAAGTCATACAAAATAGGATTTTACAGCACTTTTTTTAATCCATTTACAGCGCTTTTTCAATCCATTTACGCCAAAAATAGGATTTTACAGCACTTTTTTTAATCCATTTACAGCGCTTTTTCAAAACAAAAAAGCGTTGTGGAATTGAGCGCAGTAAAAGATACAACAGTGCTATAAATCATGTAGATATAACGCGCGCTTTTTATGCTACAACAACGCTTTTCAAAAAAAGCATTGTAAAATGCATACACATTTTACATCGCTTATTTGAACAAGCGCTGTAAAATGTGCATATAAAATTCATATATTGGGTGTGCCTTTTACAACACTTTTTTTAAAAAGTGTTGTAAACTGCTGACCCATAATTCATATATTTGGTGTCTGCTTTACCTTTTGATTTGGTTGTTTCCACACCTGCTAAGACTTTGACAGTAAATTCTACATGTTTACATTGTCAAATAACTATTCAGAATAGGGATTTCTCGATTAATTTGATTTGTTTACCTCTACAATAACCCAAGATCATTCTTGGTATGGATTGGAAGCCCTATCATTAGGTAATGATATATTGTACTCAATGTGTCGGTGTCATACTTAGTGTTTAGATTTGGCACTAGATGGATGTTCCGTACAAGGTGGAACATCAGTGACCTGCTGGCGTGTTGCAATCTTTAGAGATTACACGGAGTACCATCGAGTATTTTGGGGAGCATTCCACGAAGCGTTGGGAACGAAACTACGATTGAGTTCAGCTTACCATCCACAAACGGACGAACGGACAGACTGAAAGGACGAATAAGTCCCTGTAAGATCTGTTGAGAGCATGTGTATTAGATGATAGAGGAAGTTGGGATGATGTACATCCGTAGATTGAGTTCACTTACAACAATAGTTTCCACGCAAGTATTGGAATGGCACCATATGAGGCCTTATATGGGCGCAAGTGTCAAACGCCCTTGTGTTGGTATAAGGACGATGAAAATATGACTGTCGGACCAGAGATGGTGCAACAGACTACAACTAAGGTAAGGGGGATCAAGGAGAAAATGAAGACTTAACAAGATCGTCAGAAGAGTTAGGCGGACAAGCGTCGCAAACTTTTAGAATTCAAACAGGGGGACCATGTATTTCTAAGAGTCACACCTACTACTGGAGTTGGTAGAGCGTTGAAATCGAAGAAGTTGACTCCGAAATTCATTGGACCATATCAGATTTCTGCACGAATTGGGCCTGTTGCTTATCAGATTGCATTGCCTCCGATACTGTCCAATATTCATGACGTGTTTCATGTGTCACAGTTGAGGAAATATCTTGCGGATCCATCTCATGTGATTGAACCAGGCACAATCCAGCTAAAGGATAACTTGTCATTCGAAGTACCGCCTGTGAGAATTGATGACAGGAAGATTAAGCGATTGAGGACCAAGGATGTTTCGTTGGTCAAGGTGATTTGGAACCCAATTACTGGAGATGCGACTTCGGAACTGGAGAGTAAGATGAGAGAACAACACTCAGAGTTATTTATCGACGCATAGTTTCGAGGACGAAACTAATTTTACGGGGGTAGTAATGTAAGACCCATAATTTTAAAGTATACTGTATGTATTTTAGTGTATTTTGGTGTTGAACCCGGAGGCTTTTTAGCCAAAGTTATTAATATTTTGGAGTTTATATGACCAAGAAGATATTTTGAAGCCGATTAAAATTACTCGTCGATAAATAAATTAAATTGACTGCGGCGAATCTTTTACAAAGAATTTAATGCGTTATGGGTGAAATGGTAATTTTAATAAATATCTAGATTTGAAGATATTTGTTAAAAGTAAATAATATATATTAAAATATATGTATATATGTTTGTGTGGGGGGAAAAAGAAAGGGATTAGAAAGAAAAGAAAGAGAAAGAAAAGAAAGAAAGAGGAAAGAAAGAAAAAGAAAGGAAAAACCAAAGAAAGGAAAAACGTTTCTTCCTTCTTCCCCTGCCTCGCGACCACACATCTCCCTCCATCCTTTTCTTCCATTTTTCGTTGCTTCTTTTGTTCAAGAATAGAAACCCAAGGTTGGGTGGGTGATAGGACAAGGATTTCTCAACTTCATACTTTCTCGTTGTTTCGAAAACAAAGAAAAATGGTATTAGGGATTCAAACACAAACCTCCCCGTTTCATCTATATCTAAGCTTCGTTTCGCGAAGAGATAGAAGAGAAAGTTGCTCACTACCATGCTACGGTGCTAGGGGACCAACTTTAGTCGCGACGTTGCGAGCGGAGATTTTACCAGATTTACTCGTGGTACCGTAATCGCACGTTAAAGCTAACGTGAAGGTAAAGGCTCCTTCCAAACTTTTAGTTTGCATTTAGGGACTTATTTGTGGTTGTGTGGAAAAGGATTATGTTAGGGTTGAAGCATTGATTTGGGGAAAAACGAATGAATGCTTTATGGGTGAAATTCTAATGTGGGGTTGTGGTGCTTGTGATGAATGTTTCATGGAAAATGAATTTACCTCATTTATGTATGATTTTGAGTAAAAGAAATTTGTTGTGTTTGAGTGATGGATTGTCTTGATTTGTGTCGTCGTATTCGACGTGTTCATAATTGATGATTATAGAATTTGAGATGTGCTTTGTGTGGTTGGTGTGGAAAAATGATTGGATGTGTTTTGGTGTGAATTATGGATTGAATGTGAAAGTATGTTTGAGCTTGTTTTGTGTGGAATTTGAAAACCATTAGAGTTAAACGAGTATTAAGAATAGGGAATATCTTAATGTCTTGTTTACTTAATGTGTGTTTGTTTGTGAAAATCGTTTAAGTTAAATGAGTATTATGAATGGGGAATCTCTTAATGTCTCGTTTACTTAATGTTTGTATTGAAAATCGTTTAAGTTAAATAAGTATTAAGAATGGGGAATCTCTTAATGTCTTGTTGACTTAATGTTTGTTTTGAAAAATCGTTTAAGTCAAAAGAGTATTAAGAATGGGGAATCTCTTAATATTTCTGTTTGCTTAATGTTTGTTGTGAAAATCGTTAAGTTAAATAAGTATTAAGAATGGGGAATCTCTTAATATCTGCGTTTACTTAATGTCATCGTGAAAATGATTTTGTGGAGAAACGAATTGTTGTGTTTTGGCGTGAATTGTGTAATAAATTTGTGAATATGTTTGAGTTTGTTCTGTGCGGGATTTGAAAACCATTAGAGTTAAACGAGTATTAAGAATGGGGAATCTCTTAATGTCTTGTTTACTTAATGTGTGTTTGTTTGTGAAAATCATTTATGTTAAATGAGTATTAAGAATGGGGAATCTCTTAATGTCTCGTTTACTTAATGTTTGTTTTGAAAATCGTTTAAGTTAAATAAGTATTAAGAATGGGGAATCTCTTAATGTCTTGTTTACTTAATGTGTGTTTGTTTGTGAAAATCGTTTAAGTTAAATGAGTATTAAGAAGGGGGAATCTCTTAATGTCTTGTTTACTTAATGTTTGTTTTGGAAAATCGTGCTGACCCGTGATAGGTGGCACCTTGGTAAATAATACTTTGGCTCGTGATAGGCGGTACATTTACAATTTACATTGTTTTAGTAAACCGTGCAGACCCGTGATAGGTGGCACCTTGGTAAACGGTACGGGCCCGTGATAGGTAGTACGTTTATGGTTTACGCTTTTTAGTAAATCGTGCATACCCATGATAGGTGGCACCTCGGTAAACAGTACTGACCTGTGATAGGTGGTACGTTTATGATTTACGTTTTTGGTAAATTGTGTTTGTCCGTGAGAGACTACACCCTAGTAAATTGTGTTTGTCCGTGAGAGACTGCACAGGTGTTTGTCCGTGAGAGACTACACCTTGGTAAATTGTGTTTGTTCGTGAGAGTTGCACATGTGTTTGTCCGTGAGAGACTACACCCTGGTAAATTGTGTTTGTCCGTGAGAGACTGCATAGGTGTTTGTCCGTGAGAAACTACACCCTGGTAAATTGTGAATTGTTGGTTCATTTTGTCTGTGTGGAGATTGTCGCGTCAAGATGATTCCATGTGGTTTGTTGGTTCATCTTGTCCGTGTGGGTATTGTTGTGTAACTGTTAAGTGTTATGTTTTGGAATTTGGTGATAGCATGTTTGATTGCAATACTATTTCGAAACTCATGATGTTGTAGTGATTGTGTTATAAGTGTTAAGTGTTATGTTTTGGAATTTGGTGATAGAATGTTTGATTGCAATACTATTTTGAAACTCATGATGTTGTAGCGATTGTGTTATAAGTGTTAAGTGTTATGTTTTGGAATTTGGTGATAGCATGTTTGATTGCAATACTATTTCGAAACTCATGATGTAGTAGTGACTGTGTAATAAGTGTTAAGTGTTATGTTTTGGAATTTGATGATAGCATGTTTGATTGCAATACTATTTCGAAACTCATGATGTTGAAGTGATTGTGTTATAAGTGTTAAGTGTTATGTTTTGGAATTTGGTGATAGCATGTTTGATTGCAAT
Organism: Cicer bijugum; assembly: GCA_037974875.1. Taxonomy (NCBI): domain Eukaryota; kingdom Viridiplantae; phylum Streptophyta; class Magnoliopsida; order Fabales; family Fabaceae; genus Cicer; species Cicer bijugum. The sequence continues at coordinate 355,851 of JBBPBT010000720.1, read as the reverse complement.
ACTATTTCGAAACTCATGATGTTGTAGTGATTGTGTTATAAGTGTTAAGTGTTATGTTTTGGAATTTGGTGATAGCATGTTTGATTGCAAAACTATTTCGAAACTCATGATGTTGTAGTGATTGCGTTATAAGTGCTAAGTGTTTTGTTTGAAATTGTGTGATAGCATGTTTGATTGTGAAACTATTTCGAAGCCCAATTTGTCGTGGCGATCGCGTGGGAATTGCTAAGTGTTAAGATTTGGTATTATGTATGAATGTGATTGAGTTAGTTTATGTATTTTTGGAAGAATATACAGGGAAATCGATTTCTCCATTCGATTTGATGAGTTACAGGGACTTCGCCAATTTGACAAAATTGATTTACCCAATCAATTTTGTAATATATTTTTCAAAACCATTTAAGAAATCGATTTAGCAAATCGATTGGATTCATTACAGGAGCTCAGCAAATTGATGAAATCGATTTGGTCAATCGATTGGCTCTTCATTAAATCGATTTGTCCAATCGATTGGCTTCAATACAGGGGCCAGTTTTTCATTAAATCGATTTGCCCAATCGATTTATTTAAGCCCAGAGTTCAGTTTTCACTAAAAACTTTAAGGAAATCGATTTGCCCAATCGATTGGCTCAGTAGAAAATCTTATTTTGAGTTAGATAATTGATTGCTCAATTGATTTATCAATGTATTGGTCGGTTATGTAATAATTGATGGATTGAGAACTTTATTTTGATTTCATTTACATTTGGCAAGCATTATATGAACTTTTAGCATTTGGAAAAATCCTTTTAAGTTGCATGCTTAGTTGAGACGACATTTGTGCATTTTAAAAACTTAAATGTTATGTGTTACCTGTTAATTTTGGTTGGTGACCCTTTACAACTATTGTGAAAATCTGGGCTTTGCCCTCAAATGAGAGCCATGATGATCCTACCGGTTCGTACCCTACGGATGGGAATGTAGATAGGAATGCTTGCCTGGAGCTATGTTAGGAGGATCTCACGGGGCGCGTGGAGATCACTCAGGGTGTATAGTTTTTTGGTAGAATGATCAGATTAGGTTGACTAAGAGGGAACAATTGTCTTTCTTTTGGGTTGTTTTTATTTTAAATTGGAAGAATGTACATGTACTAATATTATCATCATGACATGTTATTTTAGATAGGATTCCATGTACCGCTTCTTGATGTGTAAAAGCTTTGGATTTATATTTAGAGAAACTTTTCCGTTGTTTGTAAATTTTAACGACTTAAATATTTATCCAAAGATATTTCCTTATTTATTCCTCTATTTTATTTTAATTCATTTTGAAAAAAAAATACACCCAATGTGCCCTATAACAACAAAAATTTGGTTAAGCAATTTTGTTTATACACAACTAATAAATTAAAATCTCATCAATTAAAAAAGATATAAATAAATAATATATAATTACGTACCCTGAATTATATGATGCGAAGAACAATTTATCCTTTTCTATATTTCCTAATAACATATCTACTATGTATTTCTTTACATTTCATGGATCGAGTTTGCACATCGACAGCTTATGCGAAGACAAGAATGAGTATTTATTTGACAATTTGCGCGTGCACACGACCTTCTCATACAAAAACCTTAAATGAAAATTTTAAACTAGATTAATTACTAAGCTCCTTATGTTTGAGAAGTTCGTAAATGTGCTCCTTTTAGATAAATTCATCACACTCCTCTCCGAATATATCTTTATTCATGGGTACGATGCGTGAATCATTGTTGTTGCCCATGTTCCGTTTTACTTGGATGTCAGGACACGCTCCGTATTTACAAAGGTATGGCTGACTTATTTTAGGAGCAGCAGCAGCAGCGACCGATTTTCCCCGGTCCAGTTTTCTTGATGCAACTTTGGCAGCTTTATTACCCTCCAGCCTTTGTGATTTGGCAGCTCTATTACCCTCCAATTTTTGAGGTTTGCTGCCTTTTTTTGGCTGTACGGGTGGTTTATTTAATTGGATCTACAAAAATGAGGTTAAATGTTAGCTTATTGAATATGAAAAAATGACAAATCTTAGGGAATAAATGTGACAAACCTTTTCGGGAGATGTAACTGATTCGTTTCTGGGAATATTTTTATCATTCCCTTTAGGCTTAATTTTTAGCATCTAAATATAAATGTGAAATTAAAGTTAGGAGCGGAAAAAAATCAGCAATTAAATATACATATCAATTAAACATACATATCAATTAAACATACATTTCAATTAATTAAATATACCTTATCGAGTGCAACAAGATGTGTGGGACATGCCACGTAACTACCAATAGCTTCGCCCAATAACTGCATATCTCCATCGTTGTCCGATATCGGCAACGGTGCAGCTGTTTTGAAAGCAACATCAGGTGATACTTTGACATGGCCCACAGGGATCAGAGTATTGTGCAATACTTCTCCCAAAGTATTGTACAATTTTCCTTTTCCCACCTTCCGATGAGTAGGCAAGGACAAGTATAGCACACATGGAGTGACACCCTAAATCAATAGTTAAAACATAAGTACGGTTAATATATAAGTTTGTTTAATACATATGTAATTACATAAGCAAGTAAGTAATTAATTACCTAGGGAATACTTTTGAGACCGATGTTGCAACTCGCGGTTTCACTCTCCATTTGTATTTCATGTTGGAGCTGATCTGGGAGTTTCTTGTCTTTGTTCGTATTCACCAAAAGTGCCACTTGCTTTGTAAGGATTTTGAGCTTCTCTAATACTTCCTCGTTGGAAGGTTTTTGGCGCTTCTCTTGAGGAAAATAGCTTTTGGGAATTACGCTCAATCCTTTCCCCCTAACCTGACCGGAATACTCAGGGACATTAAACACTTTACCCAGAATGTCCCTGCAAGTATCCTTGTTGCCCTCTAGATTTTTAGAACTTTGTTCGATAATCTCCTAAAATGCATGTAACATTAAAAAGATAAGTTCAATAGCATTTTTAAAATACAATATTAAAAAGTATTCAAGTGATAAATACAATATTAAAAAATATTAAAGTGATAATATACTTACACAAAGTTCTACTACTTTTTGGACATTTTCATTATCAACCACTCTGTCTTTATTAACGTGCGCTTCATTCCATAATATATGACGATCCAAGGGTTGATCGGCTTGGGTGTCTTGTCGCTATTCGTTAAGATCATAAACAAAATAATACAAATTAGTTACACATTATAGTTTATAACACAATTTACTTCATTATATAAAAGAGATGTTTAATTACTTACAAGTTTTTTATCAAGGCGTGCATATCCCATACGTGATTTTTTGTATCGGTGGGTTGGATTGCTTGCCCTTTCGCGATTTGCCTTACTAATATTCTATATAAAAAAATAGCAATTGTGTAAAAATTTAAAATACGCTACGAATATGAATAATAAAACACAAATGCTAATAAATCAATCACTTACGACAAATGCAGGGTCCGAACATTTGGAAACAAATGCACTCCATTCATCGTTTGATATATAATTTTTGTATATTTTTGGAGCTTCAGCATTTGTGTTTCCTTCTCTATCTTTTAGATAGAAATTTGAGAGATGAGATCTAAATCCCCGATGGATCTTACCAGCAACTCTCAAAACATAACTCTTTCGTCCCTAATCAAGAACAAAAGTAGTTTGCAATGAAAAAAATTATAAGTAAAGTATTTCAATGAAAAAAATTATAAATGACAAAAGAGTGGATCAAAAAAGTTACTTGAATGTCATTCCATATTATATCTTTGGCATCCTTCAACGCCTTATCTCTCCAATCGTCAATCGTAATTGGAATATTTTGTCGAACAACAGCCCCAATGTAACTTACAAACATTGAGCTATTGGGGTCAATTGGCTGACCACTCTCATTCCAGCCAACCTAATAAACTCATATAGTAAGTACATGCTATTAAAAAAAGATAAAAAATACACAGCAAATAGAGTATAGTATAGTATAACCTCAAACTTTGTGCCATTGCTCCTTGCTTTAATCACTTTTTGCATTATAGTTGCACCACGTTTGACTTCATTTTCATAAGTCTTAGTGGTGCCAACTTCTTCATTTTGACATTCTAAATCTTTGTTTGTATCCATTTAACTACAACAAGTTCAACATGCAGTTTAGTATAACATCAACAAGCTCAACAAGCATCATGCATTATTCTAAACAAGCTCAACATGTATCAGTATATCTTAAACAAGCTCAACATGCATTTTAATGATTACAAAAAGTTAATAACATCAATACCTGAATAATGAGGGTTCGAAGAAAGATGAAATGCGAAGAAAAGAGGGTTCGTAGAAAGTTCACAAAAATTTGGTTCACAAAAATACGGTTTGAAGAAAGACGTAATGAGGGTTACGTATTTCAATGAAAATATATTTTGTGCAATGGGAGAGATGATCTTGGATGGAAATAAGGTTGAAATGAAGGAGATTATCGTGGAAATAAGGTTCGTAATGGACAGAATGATAAGGTTTGCAAAAGAAGAGAAGAACGATGAAGGTTGAGATGATAGGGAAGTTTACGTAATGTAGAGGAAACTGAAGCGGTTACTGTTATATATAAAACCCTTTTACAACGCTTTTTCATAAGCCTTTTGGAGCGTTTTTTGAACAAGCGCTCTAAAAGGCCTAAGCCTTTTATAGCGCTTTTCCCAATAAGGGTTGTAAAAGACCTCATTGTTTTATTATGTTATATGAATGTTTTTTTAAAGCCTTTTACAGCGCATTTTCAAATAAGCGTTGTAAAATGTCTCTTTATTTTATTTTTAAAATGGTCTTTTACAGCGCTTACTTGAACAAGCGATGTAAAAGACCTCATTGTTTTATTATGTTATATGAATGTTTTTTTAAAGCCTTTTACAGCGCTTTTTCAAATAAGCACTGTAAAATGTCTCTTTATTTTATTTTTAAAAGGGTCTTTTACAGCGCTTATTTTAACAAGAACTGTAAAAGACCTCATTTTTTTATTATGTTATATGAATGTTTTTTTTAAAGCCTTTTACAGCGCTTTTCTTGATAAGCGCTGTAATAGGCCTCATTGTTTTATTATGTTATTTTTGTGTTTGGTTTATTTGGGTTCCATATGGGATGACATTAAAAACATGCAAAACAATGAATGGTTAAAAACATTGTTATCATCATGCAAAACCCACATAGTAGTAACTGGTCACCACCAAAATCCCTTCTTCCTCACAAACATCAAAGCTTACTCTCTCACAATTCAATCTCCACCTCAACACTCTTTTTCTCTCTTTACATTCCATCATGTGCTAATTTGTCGATAAGTGGTTTGATACTTGGTCTTCAGGTTCATTGCCAGGTTGCGAAAAATGGGTTTGAGTCTGATGTTTTTGTTAAGAATGTGTTTTTGGGGATTCCCATGATGCGTACAATGTGTTTGAAGAAAATCATGTTAGATAAGGTCTTGTTAGGTGTCTGATGAATGTTATTTTTAAAGCCTTTTACAACGCTTTTTCAAATAAGCGATGTAAAATGTCTCATTGTTTTGTAATGTTATATGAATGTTATTTTGGCAGCGCTTCTTTAGATAAGCGCTGTAAATTGTCTCTTTATTTTATTTTTAAAAGTGTCTTTTACAGCTCTTCTTCAGATAAGCGCTGTAAAAGGAGATGATGAATTATTAGAAATGAGAACTTCTGAAGAATCTATGCACTGAGCAAAAGAGAATCTCTCTGTACCCAAAACAATGAATGGTTAGAAAACATTGTTACCATCATGCAAAACCTCTTCCTTTTCACCAAACTCTTCTCCTTTTATGCATCTTCTTCACAAACATCGTTATTATTTTGTTTTATTTTTAAAAGGGTCTTTTACAGCGCTTCTTCAAATAAGCGCTGTAAAAAGCCTCATTGTTTTATTCTTATATTTAAGGCTCTTTTTTAGTTCAGTTCACTTCAGTTCATGTAAATTACTAATTTATATTCAGTTCATGTAAATCAAGCTAAATATAAAACACTCATTGTTACATGAACTTAGTATAAAACACTCAAATCAAGCTAAATATAAGCAGAAAATAAATTAATTAGAACTTAGTATAAAACACTCAATTAAGATTACATGCATATTTACATTAACACAGTTCAGATTACATGCATATTTACATTAACACAGCTCAGATTACATGCATGGCTTATATAAAACAATTAAACATGTACATTAAGATGCCCTTCTTCTTTTCCTGGTGGGATTCACATTTGTTTGTCCATTTACAATATGAAACGATGGATTAATCCAAATTCCCTCATCATGATCATCTTTAAGATATAAACCATCATCAGTTGAATCGATTTCATGTGGTTGTTGTGATGTTGCAAATAAAAGATCATTACCAACATCTTCATCATTATTGTTATCATCACTTATTTTATTGGTCGATAGGACAACAAACCATTTTTCATCAGAAGGATCAGTGACATAAAACACTTGTTGAGCTTGCGACGCTAAAATAAAAGGCTCGTCTTTGTATCCCACCCTATTAAAATTGACAAGCAAGAATCCTGACACATCAATCCGAACGCCATTATTATTATCAACCCACTTGCAACCAAATATGGGAACACGAAACATTGTGTAGTCTAACTCCCATATGCGCTCGATAACCCCAAAATATGATAGATTTGCATATATTGGGTTTTTGTCTTTTGCACTTGAGACATGCATCGCTTCAGCTACGAGAGTGACTCCGCTATTTTGCATAGTGGTCTGATCATCTTGTTCTTTGGTATAAAATGTGTAGCCGTTAATTACATAACCAGTGTAAGAAAAGACATGTAAACTCGAACCATTTGCTAGCCACCTCAATCTCTGTGAAATTGATTCGGGGTCTATATCAAACTTTGACTTTATGTGATTATTTAACCATGTTATAAAACTTCAATTGTGCTCTCGAGTTATCCAATTTTGATTCCTATTCATGTTAAAACGAGATAATTGATCCATGTTTATTGTAACATATGGTTGAACCTCATCATCATTGTGCAGAACATGCAATTGTGCCTGCTCCCATTCTGTCCTTGATATGGTATTTAGTCTCCTTCCAATTATCCCTTTTCCTGATATTCTTCCTGAATGACGAAACATGGGAAGCCCTATGAATTCAACATTGGACAGATATCCAGTACAAAATTCAGCAGCTTCTTCAACAATGTATCGTTCTGCAATACAACCTTTTGGTCGACTTCTACTTTTTACGTACCCTTTTAATATTTTCATATATCATTCTATCGAATACATCCATCTCATATAAGCTGGCCCACAAAGTTGTGTCTCCTTAACTAGATGAACAATAAGGTGAACCATTATATCAAAAAACGAGGGTGGGAAATACATTTCAAGCTCACACAAAGTAACAAAAATTTCCCTCTGCAAAGTCGGTAATTTCTGAGGATCGATCACTTTACAACAAATTTCCCTGAAGAACAAACATAATCTAGTTAAGACTCGTCGAACTTTTTCAGGTAAAATGGAACGTATACCTATTGGTAGCAAATGCTCCATTAGAATATGACAATCATGGGTCTTCAAACCTTTTAACTTGAGGTCTTTCATAAAAACCAAATTTTTAATGTTTGAAGAGTATCCTTCTAGAACTTTAACTTCGTGTAGAAATTTACATAAAACAATTTTTTCCTTTCTAGATAGAGTATGAATGGCTCGAGGTAGATATGTGCGATTTCCTTTCTTTACGGGACCCAATTCATTTCTTATTCCCATATCGACCAAGTCCAATCTTGCATTGATTCCATCTTTAGAATTTCCTGGAACATTGAGTAACGTACCAATAACACTATCAAATACATTTTTTTCAATATGCATCACATCGAGGAAATGTCTTATATACAGTGACTTCCAATATAGCAATTCAAAGAAAATTGACTTTTTCTTCCACCCAGTTTTGACTAGCTCTCCCGCAAAAGGTTTGCCAAATTTATTGGTCAAACCTTGTACTTTTTCAAGTATTTGATATTCAGTCGGTGCTAAAGGAGCTTTACCTTCCTCTGATTATCCATTGAATGCATTTCTCCACCCATAATATTGATGACTATAAGGTAAAAATCTACGATGTCCAAGAAACACATTCTTCTTACAATGTTTCAACCGCATCCAATTTGTACTTTCTTCACATATAAGACATGCACATTGACCTTTAATGTTATATCCTGATAAATTACCATATGCTGGAAAATTATTAATTGTGCTGAACAACATAGCCTTCAAATTGAAACATTCTTTCTTATACCCATCATAAACTTCCACACCTGTCTCCCACATACGTTTTAAATCGTCAATTAAAGGAGTCAAGTATACGTCGATATCATTCCCCGGTTGTTTGGGTCCAGAAATTAACAGAGACAACATCATAAACTTACGCTTCATACATAACCATGGAGGTAGGTTATATATTACCAAAATCACAGGCCACGTGCTATGTGAGATGCTTTGAAGACCATGTAGATTCATTCCATCAGTAGAAAGTGCAAGTCTTAGATTTCTTGACTCTATCCCGAATTCAAGATACTTGTGATCAATTTTTGCCCATTGTGGGGAATCTGCAGGGTGTCGAAACATTCCATCTCTAATTCTTTCATCTGCATGCCATGTCAAGTGTTTTGAATCTTCTTCACTGCGATACATGCGCCTAAATCTTGGTATTATAGGAAAATACCACACGACTTTGGCTGGAGTAGATTCTTTCTTCTTATATCGAGAGACATTGCATTTCGGACACGCCTTAAGTAGTTCATATTCGTTTCGAAATAAAATGCAATCGTTAGGATACGCATGAATCCTTTCATAACTCATGCCAATAGAACACAGAATTCGTTTAGCCTCGTAGGTTCGATTGGAAAGTTCATTATCATCTGGCAACATATCTTTTATGAGTGTTAATAATTATGTAAAGCTTTTATCAGACCATCCATTACTCTCTTTTAAGTTGTGCAACTTTAATATCACCGACAGTCTTGTGAATTTAGTACAACCATTATATAATGGTTTCTCTGCATCACTCAACAAACTCTCAAACATTTTAGGACAATCTCTTTGATCAATTCATTACATACTATATGTCCTTCCAATTCATCTTCTCTAACGCGTTTTCCAAAACATTTTAAACAAGGACAAACGACTCTATTTGGATCTTTTGCATTTTTCACTGCAAACTCAACAAACTTCTTCACTCCATTTTCATACTCTTTTGACAATAGATTGGCAGACATCCATTTCTAATCCATATTATACGACCTATATAAATGCAGTTACAAAAATAATAAGCTAATGAACATATCAACAAATTTAAAAAAGAAACCAATATCAACATATCTAATATCAACATATCTAATAACAATTTCAAAACAGAAAAGATTTCAAAACATAACCGATCAACATATTTCAAAAAAAAAAAGATTTAATATATAACAATTTATTAGTTTTCAATTATTAAAAAACTAAAGATCTTTTGACAAAATTGAACAAATTAATAAATACAAGAGCCAACATAGATGGCCCCATAGTAAGTAGAGGATATGAGGGTTCCCAGAGTAGAGGTGATGAGGGTTCGTAAATTTGTTTTAAATTTGTTTTTATTTATTTAAAAGTAAATGATTTTTATTTAAAGTGAATGATTTTACAGCGCTTGTGAAAAAAGCGCAGTATTAGGTAATTTAATTATTTGAAAGCGCATGTCTTTTACAAGGCTTGTGAAAAAAGTGTTGTAATAGGTAATTTAATTATTTGAAAGTGCATGTCTTTTACAGCGCTTGTGAAAAAAGCGTTGTAAAACAATATGTGAAGGCGCTTCAGTTTACAGCACTTTTGTACAAGCACTGTAAAAGCCTTATAAACATTATACGCAAACGCTATATGACCCTACAACAGCGCTTGTCAAAAAAGCGTTGTGATAGACTTCGTTATTTTTAAAATATATTTACAACAGCGCTTGTATTTGGTAAGCGTTGTAAAAGAAGCGCTACTAAATGACATTTTTGGCGTAGTGATTATTTGTTTTATCTTATAACTCTCATACTTCCGAGTTATAACGATACAATATGTTTTATTTAATAACTTTCACGTTATAACATAACATGTTATTATTCTTTTTTATTCCTAAAAAATATATGTTTTGGTAACTTGAAAACAAGTATGGTTTCTTTTTTATTTTGAATTACTATCTTCATATTTAATTATTAGTTTTTATTCATTATCGTATTTACAAATATTAAACAAAAGTAGATTGTAAGTGTAAGGTCAATTATATAGGTTGACATTTTAAAAATTTCAATTCGACTTTTCATTTTCTAATTTATGTTGTTAATCTATATAAATTATTTCAAATACTTTTTTTTTTAAATTTTCATATTTTTTATAACAATTTTGAATTTTATTTCCTTCGTCTCTCAATTCTACTTACTCATTTTCATCATTTATAATATATATATATATATATATATATATATTATATATTTATATATATTTATTTTGTTATTTAATTATATTATTGTCATGAATTCTAGATCGATTCGTTGATGTCTTGAAGCAGTAAGCAGTTTTGGTTAACTTGCCTCTAAGAAGCATTATACAATACAAAAATAAGAGATACAGTTTTGTGTATCAAAATAATTAAATATAAATACACCTTTATAGATTTCAATCGTTTCATTTTTGAATGATTTTTGTACTTTTATTTGTATCAGGTTTTTTAATTTTATTAGTTGTGTTTAATTTTTTTATTACTAACTCGTGTTTAACCGTTTAGTAAGTTAAGTTGTAAATTAATTATATGAATTCATAAAAAAAAAATCATAAAACTAAACTGGTCTGACTAGTTTAGATCTTTTACAAAGAAGCAACATATTTGTTCTCTCACCTGTTAAAAAAATGACCAAATAAAAAATATAATTCCAAGATCAATAATAATTGACAAAAAATTAAATATGAGACGAACACAATTTTAACGTGGAAAACTTCCCTCAAATTGAGTTTTTAATACAGTTAGTTAAGTCATTTATATGCCACCAAACTTAACAAGTGAGACATAAATATGTTTAAGTCGGTTGTCTATGTAAACGAGTTAACAAAATAAGACGGTGTCAATTTATTAAATAGATGAAATGCATTTAATATGTTTATATTAGCAACCGAATTAAAATAGACTGTAAAAATAAAAATAAGAAATTAATATAGATCTCTTCCTCTATATTTAACTCGGTTAATTGGCTGACTTAATAAAAAAGACGTGGCAATTTTTTAAACATTGAAAAGATGTTTAAAGCGGTAATTTTGATAATCGACTTAACACGAATTTAAAAAAATTTAAAAATCTCATTCACTTATTATTTTATCTCCCATGTGCACTTAGCATTAGTGCCCTAAACCTTCCCTATCCTCTAACTTCGTCAACACTTGCAACTCCACTTACTGATTTTACTCTAATATCGACTTCACAACCACACAACCTCTAACATCGACTTCAGAACCATAACCATCATTTTATTGCCACCATTTCAGGTTTGGATCTCAAGTTATTGCTTATTGAGTAAGTAATTTTTTATAACAATAATTATGATATCTTATGTTGCTAGATTGATTAGAATTTTGTTTCACTTTCAGATAATATGGGAGAGCAATATATTATGAAGAAAACAAAATGACATGTCAAATTCATTTTATTTTATTTTATTTTAATGACTCTTTATTATTTTGTTTTCTTTTATTTGGACACTATAGATGAAGTGTTTTGAATGGATATAGGATCTCATTGTAAGTTACATTACATATTCTAAAAGTTCTATTTTATATGATATGCAGCAAAACAATAATCAAAATAATAACAATTGGAAGAAAACAATAGTATACTATTATTAGATTACTCCTAGTTAATATGAATACGACAATATATGACAATAAATAAAATAGGTAGATGACAACAAAATTATTTTAGTTTTATTTTACCTTAATATTAATATTTATGGTTATTTATTTTTAATAAAAGTAGTTATAGATTGTAGTTGGATGAATGCTAATAGTTTGATAGTTTGAGTGAAGTGTATATGTATGGAGAATTTTTTACAATTTGCTTTAAAAATACTTTCTAAAATAAGAAATCATCTTACTTATTATAGGATTTGCAGAATTATACAAAATGAATATGGCATGATGATTTGATAAAATATGACAAACGTATGAGTGTGACTACTTTGTCGTGTTACATATGTTGAACATTATAACATAGTTGATTCGTGGATGCAAATATGTTATTTTTTACAAGTTGTTATTGATTGTGTTTTTTATATTTGCCTAATAAAAAAATTATAAGTTGCTATTGATTGTAGTTTTTAATGTTCTTATGATAAAAAAAATTAAGAATCAACTGATATTGATTGTGTTTTTTTATTTGTTCAGATATTCGATAACTCGAGATCATTTCATCCGAATCGAATTAAAGAATTTCGAAAACATGTGGATATTTTGGAATTAGTTGATGAAATTGACAATACTAATATATGTCTATTGAATATTTCTACATTGTAATTTTGTTAATGAATATCATTTTTTTTTTGTCTTGTCGTGATTATTCAGAAATGGGGAGACATGTTCTTTGTGCTCTATATTTCTTGTATGAACATGATATTGTATATTTTGGTTATTAGATTATTATATAAAATTGTAGTTACAAGTACAAAACTTTTAAAATTTAATACGAAATATTGTATATATGTATGATCAAGAGCATAAAAACAAAATGAAAATTTTATTAAAAAAAAAATATATTTTAACTCTATCTATTAAATCAGTAAATCAAAAGATCTAACTTAAAAATATAATTTGTTGAATTCAATTTATGATGTTTAAGATAGTTAAACTGAATCATCTTAACAGGAGGAAGTTTGGTTAAGCAGGTTTATGAAACGAGTTAAAAAATATGTTTTTTAAGTCGTTTGCGCTTAACTCCGACACAAAACCAACTTAAAATGTACATTTTAACCGACATAAAATTTAAAAGATAAAATTCTACCATGAACTCAAAAAATCCTTTACCAAGAGAAACAATTTTCCAAAGACCAATAACTTTCCAAAGTTTCAATAGATATCGCATACGACTTCGATTTAAATTAGAACATCCCCTTGGACAGAATGACCCGACCATGTAGGAAATTTGTGCATGATGCAAAACGAGTGAAATATTCATTTTCTAAAATGAAAACCACGAGAAGTTTACCCTTTATACAAGATTTGCGTACTGCACTGAGAGGAAAATCAAAAGAGTTATGATGAGTTCGACTAAAATTTTTATTGAGAGCCGGAGTGGATGAACTTGAATGTATGATTGCATCAACATTGAGATCACAACGGAGGGGACATAGGAGAAGATGGCGTCTGAATCCACTAGACCCACAAATTCATACAAACGATGGTGGACCCCGTCCATATATTTTACAAACACCTAATAATGATTTAAATTTAGAAAGGGTTTTTGGTTTAGTTCAATGTGTCCTAATATATATTTCATTGAAGTATAATGTTTGTTTTGATCCTCATTATAGTACAAAAGGATAAAAAAAGAAGAAAAAAAAATTAAGGTTCGTAAACACAAATGAACTCTAATTACAAATAATATTTTTATATTAAGATCTATTCTAAGGTCAAGTGATCAATTTCATTAGGTGAATGGACAAACATGATACATCAATGTACGTTAGAGACACTTATTAATTATTGTAATGAAGGGTTACTTGCACTAAGTTAACTCCTAAAAACTTTTTGATTGAATTAAACATAACTTTAGGTTTTTATTATATAAGGTGATCAAACAATTGTCTACTTGTCACATAAAAAGGTAGAACACAATGGCTAAAACTCTCAAGGTTGTTTACACTATGATTCTTTTACTGTCTCTATTTCTTCTTTTAATCGCCGCTAGTGGTAAGTTCATTCTCATATTTTAATGTTATACAAAATCTTCCATCATTTTTAAATAAAATTTCTATATTTTATATTTTATATTACAGCAAAACAGAGTTGTAAGGAAAACAAGGATTGTAAAACATATCCGTGTGCCCCTTCTAAATTCAAGCATTGCGAAAACGGTTATTGTAGATGTATTAGGTAACACTTAAGTTAAAACTCATTTATCTGTTATGTTCAAGTCTTTAATTTTCATTACTCATCGTAATGTTGTTTTTCTTATATATGATTTCTCTCATAATTTTATATATTTCTTTCGAACTTTCAATTTCCTTAATAGCTTTAGAATCATATAAAAAAGTTATTAAGACTTATGTGTTTGATATATCATCTAAAAAACTTAGAAGTATAGTTTAGACTTCATGGGAGGAGAGTGATTTATTGAGTTTTACACTTTGGGGTGTTGATCATAGGATGTCTTCCTACAACTATATACTATATTGACCGATTACTTGATAGAATCATCTCTGTGAGATTACACACAATACATATAATCTAGAGGGGTGTTGCAATTTGCATATGACATAAAGCATAACCTTTCCATACAAGTTTTGCGACATTAGTTTGGCACCATATGAATTTCAAGGAGTGCATTTTGAGCATTGAATGATCATCCATTTATATCATGTAATATTATATTGTCGTGATTTTTGTGATCGTGCTAAATATGTTTCATTAATGCATGGTCATCTATTTTTAACTTATTAATTCATTTAAAATGATGTAAGATCTACTCACGTCTTTTGTGTCTCCTCTTATTATATATGCATGCAGAATTTATTGATAACAAGAAATCGATGGAGATTGTCCAATAGAGGTATGTACTTAGCTTAATTATATTTTGAGTTTTTTTAATATTGTTGATTTTGTTGTATGAGTAGAGATTCGTTAACTTCAAATGCAACTCTAAATTTAATTATTAGATTTAAAGTTCTTTGAATTCCTCAAGATTTATTGTTATTATTTATTTTATCTTATAACTCTCAAACTTCCGAGTTATAACGTTATAATATGTTTTATTTTATAATTTTCACATTATAACATAACATGTTATTATTTTTTTTTATTCCTAAAAAAGATATGTTTTGGTAACGTGAAAACATGTGGTTTCTTTTTTATTTTGAATTACTATCTTCATATTTAATTATTAGTTTTTATTCATTATTGTATTTACACATATTAAACAAAAGTAGATAGTAAGTCTAAGGTCAATTATATAGGTTGACATTTTTAAATTTTCAATTCGGCTTTTCATTTTCTAATTTATGTTGTTAATCTATATAAATTATTTCAAATATTTCTTCTTAAATTTTCATATTTTTTATAATAATTTTGAATTTTATTTCCTTTGTGTCTCCTTTCTTCTTACTCATTTTCATCATTTATAATATATATATATATATATATTTATATATATTTATATATATTTATATATATATATATTTAAATATTATTTACTTATATTATTGTCATGAATTCTAGATCCTTCGTTGATGACTTGAAGCAGTAAGCAGTTGTTGTTAACGTACTTCGAAGAAGCATTATACAATAGAAAAATAAGGGACACATATTTGTGTATCAAAATAATTAAATATAAATACACTTTTAATTCTCTAAAGATTTCGATCCTTTGATTTTTGAATGATTTTTGTACTTTTATTTTATCAGGTTTTTTAATTTTATTAGTTGTGTTTAATTTTTTTATTACTAACTCGTGTTTAATCGTTTAGTAAGTTAAGTTGTAAATTAATTATATGAACTCATAAAAAAAAAATCACAAAACTAAACTGGTCTAACTAGTTTAGATCTTTTATACAGAAGCAACATATTTCTTCTCTCACCTATGCAGAAAAATGGTCAAACAAAAAATATAATTCTAAGATCAATAATAATTGGCAAAAAATTAAATATGAGATTAACACAATTTTTAACGTAGAAAACTTCCCTCAAATTGAATTTTTAATACGGTGAGTTAAGTCATTTATATGCCACCAAACTAGATTAATTACCAATACATTTAATTACCAAGACCATCCATTACTCGGTCCAGCTCATATGTATATGTATCGAAGTCAACTCGGTTCGGCCAATATGTATCTGTATCGAAGTCAGTTGAAGCATATGTCGAACTATTCTCCAAATTAATGTTTTTTTTTTCTCACCATGTCTTATCCAACATGTGTAGCTTTGATCAATTCCATTACATACTAGATGTCCTTCTAATTCATCTTCTCTAACACGTTTACCAAAACAACATTTTAAACAAGGAACAAACGACTCTATTGGTATCTTTTGCATTCTTCACTGCAAACTCAACAAACTCCTTCACTCTAATTTCATACTCTTTTGACAATCGATTGATAGACATCCATTTTCTATCCATATTGTAAGACCTATATAAATGCAGTTACAAAAATAATAAGCTTTCAAAACATATCAACAAGTTTCAAAAAGAAACCAATATCAACATATCTAATAACAATTTCAAAACAGAAAAGATTTCAAAACAGAACAGATCAACAAATTTCAAAAAAACAAGAGATTTAATATATATATATATATAAAACAATTTTTAGTTGTCAATTATTAAAAAACTAAAGATTTTTTGACAAAAATAAATTAAAAAATACCTGAGACAACGTAGATGGCCACACAGTACGTTGAGGATATGAGGGTTTCCAGAGTAGAGGTGACGAGGGTTTGTAAATTTGTTTTAAAAGTAAATGATATTTATTGGAAAGCGCATGTATTTTACAGCGCTTGTAAAAAAAGTGTTGTAATAGATCGTAAAATTGATTGAAAGCGCATGTATTTTACAGCGCTTGTAAAAAATACGTTGTAATAGGTAGTTCAAATATTTGAAAGCGCATGTATTTTACAGCGCTTATTACAAAAGCGCTGTAATAGGTATTTCAATTATTTGAAAGCGCATGTATTTAACAGCGCTTGTGAAAAAAGCGCTGTAAAATAATACACGAAAGCGCTTCATTTTACGACGCTTTTGCGAAAAGCGCTGTAAAATCCTTATAACATTATGCGCAAACGCTATATGACCCTACAACAGCGCTTGTTTCACAGAGCTTGTCAAAAAAGCGTTGTAAAAGGCTCTGTTATTTTTAAAATATATTTACAACAGCACTTGTATTTAGGAAGCGCTGTAAAAGGAGCGCTATTAAATGTCATTTTTAGCGTAGTGTAAAAGACTACAAAAAAGTAAGCATAACTACAAAATCAAACTTCGTCTAGTGAATGGTCATCCTTAGAGTATAAGTGTTACAGTTTGAGTCGATGCGGGAGGCTAGAAAAACAAATAAAATGTTTAGTGCACTAGCGTGCATTGGACCGATGCTAACTATCGGCAGTGCCAGGGGACGACGCTAAATATGGAAGCTAAAACCATTTTTTTTTTATTAATAAAAAACTCATAAAATATAGTTAGGCACATGCCTTTAGTCTTCTATGAATAAGCCATAAATATATAAACATGTATCCTTGAATCATATATAGCATGATCACAACAATTGCAGCAATATAGTATAACACGAATAAATGGACAAACCTTCAAAGCTAAAACATGTACTACTTGAAATTCATGGGATGAGGTTAAAATAATTAGGAAAAGTTGGACTAATAGGATACGTTCCATGTCATATGCAAAGTACAACACCCCTCTAAATTACTAAATTATATGTATTAATACATTGTCCACTCTCACTAAGACGATACTATCATGTAATTAGTCAATATAGTTATATAAATATATTTTCAAGATAACACCCCAACGTGTAAACTTAGTAAATTCTAAGTGATACATATTTATCTTTAAAACACACACATATATAAAAAAAGGTTAACAAATACTTTCACAACAAAACTTAACACGTTTTAAAAGTTATTAAAGAAATTAAAAGTTCGAAAAAAAATATATAAAAGTATGAGAGAAATTTTATATAACAGAAACAATGTTGTGATAAGCAAAGAAAATCATTTATTTATTAAAGCAAACTAATTTTCCCATAAAAATTGCCGCCTATTTGCACTGTAATCCCGTCTAAACATGCCCAAACTCTTCGTCTTCTTAATTCCCACACCCAACTAAAACTAAGTGACATTTCTCGTGCAACAATTTATTTGTCCATTTGCAGACTATTTTCATTTTCTCCATTTCACTGTCCAATGTCTAAATTGATCTTTTCTTCATTTTTCTATTTTTGTCTCTCTTATCTTTAGTGGCGAATCTTGCATAAAATATTAAACGAACGATAAATATTAATTAAAATATTATAATTGAAATTTATAAAAATAATATGGTTTGTTTAGAGCTTCACACAATTCATACATAGTCGACAAATTGTAAAAGTTAGAGTTTCAATTCATACAAGTTTTACTATCTTCAAAATTCACATAAATTTTTAGAGTTTCACACAATTTACATCATTCAATCAAATGAAATGTATCCGCTTTAAAATTTTCATCTTTGTCAGAAACTTTCTTTTTGAAAAATGCATGAATTTTCTTATATCTTAACATTGTATCACTCCTAACAAAATACACAAGTTAGTTGCACAAGGCATTCAGACAAAGAGTTCACAGTTTCCAAGGTTACATTTCACATTCACAAAGTAAACCTGGTCACAAATTCACAATATCAAATCCATACTACACTTATAATCTCAATTTACACGCTAAAGTTTACAATTTTAATTCTCACACTAAAATCGTTTACAATTAACAAAGTCACAAATACAATTCACACCCTACTACTAGTTCACAATTTTAAACTAAAAATAATTTAAAATTAACAAATAGTAGAAGAGGAAAAGAGTAAGTAATTGAAAAATCTATGAAGCGGATTCAGATAGTATGGGATTTAGATAGTATGAGTACCAAAACCAAGAGATGGTGTTGGCAGCGGGCCGCTGCAAATGTGAAATGAGATGGAGAAGCATAGAGAGACACGGGGAGCAGTGGCACTGGTCGGCAGAGGGGGGAAACTGCATAATGGAGTTGCAAAAAGAGAGTATGAGTGAAAAACCGAAAGGCCACAAAGAAGGGGCTGAGAGGGAGAGACGCATGGATGTCGTGTATAGACCGGTCGACGGCAGTGAACAAGAGGGGGGACCAGAGAAAATCTAGGAGCAGAGAGAAAGAAACCTATCATTATAATTTATAAATAAAGAAACCTGTCATTATTATTCATAAATAAATAAAAAATATATATAGAGTTGTGGCCCCTGCGGCTCTTATCTACTTATCTCCTATGCCCAAATCACGTTTTTTTGTTTTTTTTTCTAATGATTTCATTGATTCAATATTGTTAACCTCGCTTGGTCATTTTTAAGTTTTGCAAATCTTTTTTTTTCTTACCTATCCATTATCCTTTCCCATTAGAATGACGATCAAAACCAACGATATGCTTCTATTAGATAGCTATTAGAAAACACTTAACAAAAACCTTTTCTATGTTAAAATATTTATTAAGTATATTGATGTGGCATTTTTGTTCCTATAGGCCACTCAAAAGTCACTTGATCTTAGTATGGATCTCATATTAAATCTTACATCATTCTTTTATCTATCAATCTTTCATTCCTTTTTATTTCTTTAATGGCCTCTCAAAATGTGATTGCATATTTAATTATAAAGACAAAGTATTAGATAATCAATTGAATGCATAATAAAAACTTATAATTTTTGTCGTTTCAATCCTCATTTTCGGGTAATATTTTGTTTATTTCAATTAAATATTTTTTTAGCCTTGATGTACCTTTTACACACCAAACCAATTTTAAGCTAAATATGATCTACAACCAAGTTAAAAGAAATTCCAATAAAAGTTATTTGAATTTGATATAGTCAAATTTTCTCGACTACTATTAAGGTCACTTATCCATTTTAATATAAAAATGGTATTGACTAAAAGTAAACCAAGGTTAAGCTAGTTAGAAATTATATTAAATTGACCAAGTTAATTTGAAATACAAACTTAACGCATAATATGACAC
>JBBPBT010000720.1:302738-323543 GCA_037974875.1 Cicer bijugum | reverse complement strand
AAAAGCAAAAACACAAACACAAACACAAACACCTCATTTTGGTTGAATTTCTCAAAATTTAATAGACACTTTCATTTAGAGAAATATACTCAAAAGATAAAATAATATTATGTATACTCCGTGTGCATCTCAATATAGAGTTCATAAATGAAGAGAAATCAATTAATTTTGCTTTTTTTTTTTTTAAATAAAGAGCAAAGCCCCATCAATTTATTTTACACTATAGCTAGATGGAAAAGGGGGTTTGCATGTTTTTCAAAGTTTTGGTCAAATGCAAGGTTACAAATGTTTAAGACACTCACTAGTGTGTAGTCATATCGTACGTTCTTTGAATCTATTATTTGCTTCATCTTCCCCTCATATATTCGCTACCTGCCTTAGTTCGTCATTTTAAGCAATGATATAAACGGATTTTGTTCTCTATGTCCTCTTTTTTTTTTAAAAAAAATAATATACATCATTTTGAAATTAATATATAAAAAATATTTTATTTTTAGAAGATAAAAAACACGGAATATACCACAAGATTAACAAAAAATTGTCTCTTTATATTCTATGCGACCATGTATATTTAATATATTCATATAACAGTTTTAAAGTAACGATATATTGATTTTTTTTAAAAGAAAATATAAATGAAAAAATCCAATATAAATATATAATATTTTAATTTATCAAAATAATAATAATTTAACATATTAATTTGACGATAAAAATTGACAACATATAATATTAATGGTTAATATCATTTAAACATGTACTTAATTATGTTTCTATAATAATTAACAATATAACAATGTGTCATAACTCAGTGATAATTTATTGAATATGTTATAACCATTACTTTAAAGTTCATTAATCACAATTTTCAATTTAAACCTACACTATATTTTCTAATTAACATCAAAATTAGGGTACTTTCTACTATATCTTCTGTTGATTTTTTTTTTTAATTATATCATACATTAAAATTTATATATAAAAGTGCTCTATTTTTATAACTTTGCATCTTTGATTTATAAGGTGGTCAATAACAAATAGTTACAATCACATAACACTTCTATTATTTGCACTTACATATTTTTCTTTGGCTTCGTCATTGACAAATAATTTATCAACTTTTTATGACAAATTGAATACATTTCACCGTACTGTATTTTTAACAATCTCTCAGTTCGTACAAGTAAACATATGTAATAACTAGGGATGACAATTAGACCCAGACCCAGTGGGTACCCGCAAAAAAAACCCACAATGGGTAGGGTAAAAACCCACATAATGGGTATGGACACGGGGACGCGTAATTACCCGCAAAATTAAGCGGGTATGGGTACGGTACGGGTACTATAGTACCCGCCCCGCACCCGCACTTATATAAATATATTATTTATTTATATATTTATTATATTAATATTTAGTTTAATTAATTGTTTTTTTTATGTTTTAATATCTATTAATATCATTGAACCATTACAATATTTATAATCAAATCAAAAGATAAACGTTTGCAAACTTTTTAAGAATTTGATTATGATTAATAGTTAAATAATTGTGACTTTATAACTAAGAATTATATCTTATTAATTGTGTCTTTATAATTATACTTGCAACTTATAATTTTTTTTTCCTAATCACAAATAATATTGTCGTAAGACTTGCAACTTCATAAAATATTATTATGGATATTTGAATGTGTATTGTAACGAGTGTTCACTTGAAATGTTTTGAGTTAGAAAATATTTTGGTTTATAATATTTTATGATTTAATTTATGATATTTGGATAATTTTTAAATGGGTAAATACCACATATAGCCCCTTAACTTAATTTCAGTTAACGTTTTAGTCTTTTATCTTTTTCTTTCCCCCGATTTGGTCCTTTATTTTAATTTTAAGTGACAATTTGATCTTTTATGTATTAAAATGTCAACAATTTTATCCTTATTTTATGCAAAATTTCAAAAAATTCATAAAAAATTTCAAACAAAACACATAAAATTAATTATCATCCTCAATATAATGCTATTTCATCAAATTTATAACTTCAATCTTTAAATAAACTCATATTTTTATCTCTAACAACATCAAATAAAGAATGACAAATATGAGTTTATTTAAATATTTGAGTTACAAATTTGATAAAGTTTATTTTATATTAAAGAATATAACAAAATTTATGAGTTTTGTTTGAAAATTTTGATGAATTTTTGTAAAAAAAAGGATAACATTGTTAACATTTTAAAACAAAAAAGATTAAATTGTCACTTAAAATTAAAATAAAGGACAAAATCGGGGAAAAAAAAAGATAAAGGACTAAAACGTTAACTGAAATTAAGTTAAGAGACTATATGTGTTATTTATCCTTTTTAAATTTAATCACAAAATAATATTTATTTATCGATTTATTTTAGTTAAAGTGTGTGTAATGGGTACGGGTACGGGCACTTAGGTACCCAGAGGGTAAGGGTACGGGTATTAAAGTTGATACCCAAGAGGGTACGGACACGGGTATGAGTATTTTTTTAAACTGCGGGTATGGGTACGGGTACAATAGTACCCTACCCAAACCCTACCCATTGCCATCCCTAGTAATAACTACATGTTCAATTAAGTATGCAATCAATAGTAGATTGAGTGAATCCTACCAACCCATTCATCTTTCTTGCAAGCATCTTAGAGCCTAATGTATGAAGGATCGTTAGCCTTTCTCTATTTGCAGCATTTTTATCAGCCTTCTCCTGCAATGATAATAAATGACATAAAAAAACTAAACAGTAGAAAATAAATGACAACGCAACAAAAGAATGGTTACCATTGTATCTCTCTTACGCCGGTATTGGACAAAAATAGTCTAATGGTCTTGATTAATAGAACATGGATAATTTTGTAGATTTTCCTCCAAAGAAAGATCCCACTTATAAAATTTCTTAAACAACCTATATTGTGCATCTCACAATTTCTTTCCAAGGCTCGTAAGGATATATTTTGTGTTGTCTCCATCATCAACAATAAATTTTGACTAGCATAATCATAAAAAAAAATTAGTTTACATTAGGCGAAACTTCAAACACGTTTGATACCCTTAAGTGTATCTTTGAAATATGTCCCGCCTCATCTAACACATAAGTCAACGAAATATGTCATACAACAATCATGTAAAACAATTAAATTTTATAAATATAATTAGACATTAGATGACATAGCATCTCCTACAATCTCCTCGATGTCAAATAAAATAAGTTATTTTTATATGTAAGATGTAAAATATGTATTATGAAAACTTTTTTTTTTGTTAAAGAAGGGTATAGTAGAAAAATAACCTTAAAATTATACTAGAATCTACAAAATTTACAAGTTTTAAATGATTATGCATGTACATTTCTTACATTGACATAAAATAGATATTAAAATCGTTAGAAAAGAAAGTGATATAAAAAAATAAGTTAAAACAAATGATTTACAAGATGGATATACAAGAACCATTTAAGTCACTATGGTAGCTAGTGTACATCTTAGTTATTTTGTTTTTAACGATAAACTAGTGTACATCTCTAGTAGTATGCTAATTTACTTTGCCTATATTAATAGAAATGTAAGTCAAAACAAAATTCATTAAAAAAAATAAAATTTTATATTTATATAATTATTCAATCATATTGTACTATTTATATAAAAATTTGTAACATCCCTCTTTAACATAAATAATTAATAGTAATCTTTTATGTTTTAATTATTAATATACAATAATAATAATAATAAATAATAAATAATAATAACAATAATAATAATAATAAAAGAAAGAAAAATGGAGGATTACTAAACTATAGGAAAAAGAGCAGAAAACAAAACAAAACAAAAAACAAAAACAAACAAAAAAAAGAAGGGAGAAAGAGTGAAACATATAAACAGAAAGAGAAAGAGAGGGAGGAAGAAATGGTAAGATAGAGAAGAAGAAAGAGTGAGAGAGAAAAGAAGAAAGGAGAGCAGAAAGAAAAAAAAACAACAAAAACATTGACAAAACAAGAAAAGATAAAGGAAAAAATGCAATTCTTGCAAGAAGTCAAGGTAGAAAGATTTGAGAGTACCATATCTTGTTCATTCTTTTGGAAGTCAAGAGGTGGGTTTCCTTTTTCTATTTCCCGTTCATGCATGTATGAGTTAAAATGTTTCATAGATTAGGGATTTAGTGTTTAAGGGTTTGAAATGAAGAAAGGGTTTGTTTTAAAAAAAAAATTATTCTTGGTTGGATTTAGGGGTTTAAGGTTTAGGGTTTATGAGAATAGATTATTGTAGTATTGAGTTTCCTTGATGACATGAAATTATGCTCTTTTGAAGTGTTTAAAATTAAAGATCTTGAGTTTCACCTTTGTGACCAATTAAATTGAGTAAATTGAAAATTGTGATGTTGTTTTGATGTGTTCATGACTGATTTACTCATAATTTGTAGCATTATTGGTTGCAAAGATTGTTAGGAAATTAGTGTGATTGAAGGAATGTTATTAACTTGAAATTCACAAGACATATGTGTGATGTTTTGTTCATAACGTTTTCGATAGACCTTAGTTTTAAATGATTTTTAGTTTTCTGGAAACGATACTCAATTACCTTCAATTTGAGCACAAAATTCTTGATGTTTAATTGAGTATTGATGCTTAAAAATAGGTTAGAAGTTAGATCAGAGTTGTTGTTCTATTTTTTATTTTTTTTTGTCATTGTGTTTTATTTTGATAAACTGCAAAAATTAGGGGATTAATAAAAAGTAAAATAAAATTTTATCTATAAAGTAGACATCATAAGCTTTTCAAAGAGCACTCATCACTACCATATTTTGGTCCTATTTCAACACTTAATTTTGAATGGTAAAAAAATTGTTCTCGTAGAGTCAAATAGGGAACGGTTGTTATATTTCGTTGTAGTTGCACAATAAATTTCACAATTTCTATAGCAACAATTCAAAACCATTCTCGTTATTTAATGAGATGTTTACGCAACACTAAATAACCATTCTTATTTTGTTTTTACTAAAATCGTTCTCTTAGCAAAAACAAAATTTGAATAAAAAATATTATAAAATCTTTCATCACCGCACCCTTCCAATTGTCCACCAAAATTATTTTCAATCTAAATCCTCCTTGCACAAGCTCTCAGCAAACTCTATTGACACAACAATCTTAGTGTAACCCTCTTCACTGTCTAAATCCTCCTTGCACAAGCTCTCAGCAAACTCTACTCACACAACAATCTTCGTGTAACCCTTGCGCAAACTCTATCATTCTCACGTAAAACAATCTTCACTGTCTTCTCTCTCAATAACCCTCTCAACACCGTTCGACTTGAATGAAAAAGGGGAAAAACATCGATTAGGGTTTCTGTGTCGAGTACAATTTTCTCGTGATTTCCCCCCTTTTCTCGCAACTCTACATCGATTAGGGTTTTGGCATCTTGCGAGACTTGCAAAAGTTTTACCTCTTCGTGACTTGATGAGTTTGGTATGTATTTTCATTGTTGCTCTATTATCGCTCAACCTTTGCATCAATTACGTTTGCATTATTCTAAAAATAACTCTATAATCATCTTCAAATGATTGATTTTGGTATCACTCTTTATTCTATTTCTTGTTTGTTGTTTCTTAATCTATGACATCTTGTGGATTCTAAAATATGAGTATCCTTAATTTGCATATGAAGTGTTTGCAAAATATCCTAACTAAGCGGAGGTACTTTATTATGCATGAAGGTGGTAAATAGTAGCATTTTGCATATGCGAAAATGAACTTTTGTGTCTCAACATTGTTAGATGCTCTTTGATAAATCGAGAAGCTTCTGTTATCCCAAAAGTAATCCTTACTTGGCCTTATCGTTGAGGTGTTTGTTAACATGAGCTTGAAATTTGACTTGAGGTCATGCTTCTTGTTAGTTATAGCTGCAATTTTCTTGATTTCATAGTTCTATCAATAATGGGATGTGATATGAGTATAGGAAATATAAGATATAAGTAATTTTATAATTTTACTTGAGAGTATACAATTTTTTGTTAATTTTCTATCTAATATTTTTAAGGTCTTTTTTATTTACTTTGATTTAATGTCGCAGCTTTTTTTTTATTATTATTTAAAAATTATTGTTGGTGTGTAATTTGAATTTTGCATAGAAGATACTTTGAGATACTTTTGTTTTCAAGTATTTGATAATTGACACCAGTTCTATATTGTATTTCTTTGTGCTTTGAGTGTTTGACTTGGTAAACAACCATGGTGTTCATTGTGCTTTCACCATATAAGCTTATTTTAGTCAGTTATGGAGTCACCAATCGGGCAGTTTCTCTCTCAGATTTTGGTTAGTCACCCACATCTCATGTCTGCTGCAGTGGAGAGGCAACTAGAGCAATTCCAAATTGATTGTGATGGCGATGAACAAAAGGAAAAGCCTTCTGCTTCAGGAACTGACTTAGTTTTGTACAAGTTTGTTTTAAACATGAGGACATCTATTATTTTGCTTTATTACCATATATTGTTCATAAATCTTGTAAAACTTTGATGAAATGTCTTTCATGGATCCCTTATTTGATAGATGCTATATTTCACTTAAATATTTCAAGTATATTTACCTAGGCTTGTTTACTTTTATCATTGTTAATGATTTATTATGGTTAGGAGTTTGAAGGTGGAATCTTGGCTATTAGTATGCCTATCAGTGGTATTGGAATCTGCACTTTATTTTTTCCATTCTGCATCAAGTCCATCAGTGTAAAATACGGCCAACATTATTATTTTATCATGGCATCTAACGTGTACGCGAGGTTTAGTTATCTAGTTCATTTTTGTAAAAAAATTATGTTGTTTTTGTCTGTATTTAATTGTAATGATCTATTAGAGCTATACTTTCATAGAGTGGATTGTAAATTTGAAACATTATTAGAGTTTTACATTATTTGGTTTCATTGAATGACTATTTAAGACTTCTGAGTCACATTATTGTGAAACAAAAAACTGAGCAATCCTTGATTTTATCTATTATACATGTTTTAATTGATATACTTGAAAGAAGTCTTATGCTTTAAAGCTTGCATTGATATTTGACTCTAGGAGCGATTCATAAAAAGAAGACAACATCTTGTGGATCCCAATTCTTCCACCTTTAAGGTATGTTTGGTGTATACTTTTTTGTTTAGCATTAGGAATTGACTTGGTTGTCTTTTTTATTATTACTTGGTCTTGCATTCCTCTATTAACTTAAGAAGTTAAGCTTTGTAACTTATTTTTCTGCAACTATAATGGTGCAAGTTTTTGAAATACTCTCTGGTAGGGCTGTGCAAAAAATCCGGTTATAAGACCCAAATCCAAAACCAAATCCAAATCCATTTTAAAAATCCGGTTTAAAACATATGGTTATAATCCGGTTATTTATAAACCGGTTGGATAACCACTTATGTTTTATATTTGGATTTAGTTTTTATCCGGTTTTTATCCACTACAAATATTTTTTTAATTTTGAGATTTTATTTGTTGAAAATAATTTAAAATTTATTTTTTCGAAAAAATATCGGAAAAAAATAAAATAAAATAAAACTTTTTTTTCAAAAAAATTTTAAATTGAATTTTTTCTCAAAAAATTTGATGAGACAAATTTTTAAAAAATTTATCGAAAAAATCGATTATTTTAAATAATCGATTTTTAAACTATGAATAAATGATCTTTTAAAAAAAAATTAAACTTTAACCGATTTTGAAAAAAAAGTCGATTTTAAAATTAAAATTTTCAAAACCAGTTGCTTAATTATAAACCGGTTATTTAACCATAACTAATTTTACAATTGGTTTTATAACCGGTTTTACACCAAATAATGGATTTGGTTATAAATCCAAATCCAGATATTGGTTTTAAAATGGATATAGTTTGGTTTTTAAAAAAAATCAACCATGCACACCCCTACTCTCTGGCTACTTACATTCTCGTTCATTTAATATTAACTGTTTCTTCATATTCTAAAGGCAAGTTTCTTGCTAAATGACAGTGTTAATCTAAATAAATTTTATACTTGCATTAATGTTATTTATTGAATATATTATTTTTATTTTGTAGATGAATGATGGTGATACCGAAGAATTTCAATATTTGAAAGCACAAGATTATATACGTCGATATTTAAGTTTTTTTGGTTTTTTTTTTAGACGGTTATTTTTATTTCAAAGATGTTATTTTTATTCCCTCATCTTCTCTAAAACATAAATAAGAGAAATTGAATTAATACATCATACAAATGACCGACACTTACAATGTCTCTTCAATTTATATTGTTTAATTGACACATTACTGCCATAAGTATATCAATATATATTGTGTGTGACCACTATAACAGGGGATAATGAACTTTAACTAAAATATTACAATAATTTTGTATTATCGTAGTTGTTATATTTTAAAATTTATTATAATATTACAATAATAATGTTTAATGAAATTATTTTTTTGAAATATAATAATTTATGATATTTTTTTTAAAAAATATTTTCTTTTTTTGCAATGGGTATATAGCGTTGTCGTATCTAACATAGAACAATTAAAAAAGACATACTAGAACGGTTTTTACAAAAGGAACGGTGCAAATCCGTTGGTAATTCTAATATAAAATAACGAGAACGGTTTTAATTTGGTAACGGTGTAAAACCGTTGTCGTTGTAGATTTGAAAAACCGTTCTGGAAAGGGTAGCTACAACTATGGTTTTAACAAAGCGTTGTTGTTTCAAAACAAAACCGTTGCGTAAGGCAAAGGCAACGCCTTGGTTCCCCACGGATTGAAAACCGTTCTCGTAGATTACAGCAATTGCTTTTTTATGTTAAGCAACGGTTTTTGTGCGTTACACTAGGGCAAAAATGTTGTTGTGGCATTCACTCAATTCTAATACTCATTCAGCCAATTCTAATACTCATAAGTTCCTGTAGGTTGACTTTGTAGTTAAATTCAGTTTTGAGTTGTTATAACATAAATTTGAGGTTGTTTTGGAAAAAAAATCTATCTTAAACATGTTCTTTCGTGATTTTACTTATACCACCACCACTAACGTAAGTGTGATAACCCTCAATATCCAAGGCTTTCACCGAAAATCAAACTAAGACGAATATTAGGAACATGTCTAACATTCTTCAAACGAAGTTTTTAACCAATCTCAGTTTCAACCTAAACATCTCCTAAACCGATTATTTTACATACTTCTTCATCTTCCATTTTTATTATGCCAAAATCACCAACACTATAAAATGAGAATAAATCACGCCTATGAGTAATATGATAAAAGGCACCCGAATCAATAATTCAAGTTGAATCATAACATGTAAGATTTATGAAATTATCATCTAAAATAATGTAGACATCACTAACAGATGAAACTATTATTGTATCTTTATCATTTTTCTTCTCTTTGCCTTTATCTCTTTCCTTTGATTGATCTCTCTTAAGGAACATGTATTTTCTTTTTATGTTTTGCCACAATTGTAACATATCACTTCTTTTCCAAGTTGAGAATCCTCAACTTGCTACGACTTTTAGCTTTGTCGCGTCTATGGAAGTGTCTAAATTGACTTCCTCTCCATGACTCTATAACTAATGTTTCTGACTTTGAGAAAGAACCAATCAAACCACGTATCTTTCTTCGAGCTTCTTCATTCAACATGCTCTCTTTAACGGTTGACATTTTCAATTTTCCACTTGGAGATGAATTGGTCAATGTCACAACAATGACTTCTCAATAATCAGGCAAGGACCCCAACAATAATGATTGCAATTCATCATTTAATTTAATATATGTCATTGTCAACGAATTCACTGTATTATGAAAAATACCCATATATTTTTATTAATATCTTTTTTAAGAAAATGTTTTTTTTGCCTGTAATTGTAATCTAACTTTCCAACTAATTCCACTCCTAATGTCACTTTAGAAGTATATAAAAAAATAAATATAGTACTTATACTTTTAAGTTCAAAAGTATCCTCTTAAATATTTATGGTAGATGCATGTCGCTTGCTTTTTATTAATATTTTCTTCTAACAGAATGTTCTTTTGGGCCAAAATATATTGTTGACTATATAACTTTCCTGATCCATAACGTATAGTGGATTAACATGGCTTGTTTTTAACACATTTTTTTTTTCTTTTAGAAAATGCTTTTTTGGGCCCAAAAAATGTAACCTAACTTTCCTAATCCACAACTTATCGAAATCTCCATTTTAACTATTTTCAACTTGATTTTTTCTCTTGTAAAAAATATTATTTTTGTTTCTATAGTTATTTGATAAAAATATTTTCTATTTTCATTTTTAAAAATATGTGTTTATTTTTCTATTATGGAACTTTTTGTAAGCCATAAGCTTCTCTGATCTAGTTTTTGATTTAAGTCCCAAACATACAAGTGCACATGAAATATTTGCTTTATCTAATGTTTTGAATCAAGAAACATTTCAGGCAAACATGAAGACACCACACACATGGAACAATAGTTTGCAACTCAAGGAATCAACCATAGTTGGAGGATGCACTTGAGGAAGATGCAATTTTTGTATAGTTGTATTAGGTGTCTAGGTATCAAGTTAAGTAAACAATCACTAGAGTCTCACACAAGACATTGCCAATAAACTTTTGTCATTCATTCATGTGTTATGAAACTTAACTCTGAAAAACTCGATTGAACAATCGATTGAATGGGTCATCAATCGAATGGCACATAAACTGTCATAAAAAACTGAGGTTTGTAACAAGATCACTAGATTGTCCAGTCGATTGCACAATAGATTGACAATTCGATTGACGCTGAAGTTTAAGTTACAGAGAGCACTCAGTTTGTGCCCACTCGATTGTCCACTCGATTGGCAACTTGATGGTTTGCAGTATCTGAGTCACTTTGACCACGATACTCGATTGACCAATCGATTGATGCTATATTTCAAGTCACAGTGAGCACCCAGTTTTGAACAACTCGATTGCTCACTCGATTGAAAGGAAATTATAGCATCAGGTCTGAATCACTTTGATCACGACACTCGATTGACCAATCGATTGATGCTATATTTCAAGTCACAGTGAGCACCCAGTTTTGGCCAACTCGATTGCTCACTCGATTGAAAGAAAATTAGAGCATCAGGTCTGATTCAGAAACTGAATCAATCGATTGACCAATCAAGTGAAGCTTGTATAATTCAAGTTTCCAGAAACACAGAAAATACGACACTCGATGCAGCAATCGATTGTATCCTTACAAACTCGATTGGGTAATCGATTGTCCTGGTGTTTTCCTTGAATATATATACGATGCTTCAAATCTTTTTAAAAGAACTTTTTAAGAACAACTTGCATAACTCTTGCATAAAAACTTTTCACATCTTTTCAGAATCTCTTGCTCTCAATCTTGCATATCTCTGAAAATACTTTGAAAGAAAAGTTTCCTAACACACAAAAATATTGTATTGGCAAATCAAATCATTTGTGTGATGCTAGAGTGATTGAACACATTTCTTGATACTACTTTTCTTTGTTCGTGAAAAAGACAATTCTTTGTAATTGGTGCTGTAACAAATCCAGTTTAGAAACTGGTGGCTATCCTTGTTGGTGTGGCATCATCAAGAGGAAGTCTACTTTGATCTTGTGTGAGTTTGTGGATAAACTACAAGGATCAAAGGGGTGACAAGATAGAAGTGAAGAGAGTTAGATTGATAGGTCGTGTAGAAGACTGGAAAATCTGTAAAAGTACTCTAATTCATTCTATAGTGAAAAAGGCTGGAATCATGATTATGATTTTAGGACTGGATGTAGGTCGTTGGATCAACGGCTGAACCAGGATAAATCTTGGTGCAATCTTTCCTAACCCTTCTCTTTAATATTCAGCATTGTTTAATTGCTTATTCTTGTATGCTCCTTGAATAATCTTGTATGTGATTTTAAGTTTCCGCTGTGTGTGTAAATTGTATGATTGTTGCATGATAGATATGGTAATTATGTCTAACTAGTTGGAGTTGATCTTAATTCTCTTGTTATTAATCATAAAAGAAGTCATAGTTTTCCAACACTTTTGAAATAAATAATTGTTATTAGAGTAAGATAAAATATTAATTAATGAAAATGCATTAGATAATTATAAAAATAGTTTTTTAACCACTTTTTTTTTCTAAAATTATAGAATTGTCAACTTTAAAAACATCTTATCTTTTTATTAACGAGTAAAATTAATCAAATTTTAAAAAATATAAATAAAAAATATTATACAAAGTAAACAAATCCTTAAATTTCCTATTTTATAAAATGAAAAAATTTGAGTTTTTTATACGAATTCTGTTTTTAAAAACACAAATTTTAAATTTCAATAATGGTGCTATATTTTTTTAATAGAAAAATCAAACTTTGAGTCATGTTAACATTTTTTTTTAATATTTATTTCAAACAAAAAATTACTATTGCAAATCAATTTTTTTCAGTTTGTTTTATACAAATATTTGAAAATAGGAAATAGATTGAAAAAAAATGTGATTAATTGTTATTTTTGAGTTTCAAGAAACTATTTAAAAATCACAATTTATGCCAACAAAGATATTTCTGGGTTGAGTCGCGGACTATGTCGATCTCTTTAAGACGTTTTGTGGTACTACCCAAATTGTGCAAGACAGACTATCAACCACGTAGTCCCTAGGATAAAACAACTCAGATTCATTGTACTGGAGTTCCACTGCACCGTAGAAAACCGTTCTAGAATTATGTTTTCAATACGGCGGTTAAAGTCACTCTCAATATGACAATTAAAGTCATTCACAATATGGTACTATGACCACTCATAACTACAACATAATAACCGCTCTAGAAATCGATAGGACTACGATACCAAACCGCTCTAAAATTCAAAGGGACTACGGTATAACAACCACTCGAAAATCCAAAGGGACTACAACATAACAATCATTCAAAAAATGATTAAAATATCAAAGGGACATAAAAAAAAGAGGACAATTGGCTTGTAAAATAGGCGAGCAGAATATAAAAGGGAGAAAAGAGGAAGTTGGGAAATGCATCCAACTTTGGTATGTTTTTCACAATAGTTTGAAACTCATTATATAGTGATGAAAGCAAACTCGCATATATTTTCTAACCAGGGTGGGACTTTAATATTTACAGAGTTGAAAACTACTCAAAATATGAGAGTTTTTCAATGTGGGACTTCAAAAAAATTATTTCCAGTGTGGGAACTGAATTTTAAAAAACATGTTTCTTTCCACTTGAATTTACAAAAAATATTTCTTTCCAATGTGGGACTTCAACAAATTTTTAAATTTACACAATAACATACTCTATGTTCAAACCATCCTCCACTTGAATTTTTAAAAAAAAAAAAATCTGAAATTGCGTCAAACGCTTCTATAAGCTCGTGCATAAACAAATGTGTCTCTTGACTTGAACCTTTGCATAGTAAGTAAGATTCAAATTCACCAAGAGTGACTCATAGTCTTGAACTCTATCTCTGACATCAAACCCACACACAACTTTTTCGTAGAGTGTATTCTCAAAAGCTCGTGCATTAATGGGCATGCACGTGTATCCTAGTATAATGAATGCTCTAGGAATTCTGGCTCGAAATTCCATAGGAAGCGGCCCCACTTCCACATTCACATAGGTGAGTTTATCAAGAGTACACTTGTAGGTAGGTACTCCACTCCACATAGAGTATAGATTTTATTAAGAGTTTTGATTACCTTATCCCATCATCGCTTCAGAAATCACGTCTCTCTGATTTATAATAGCATGTCCATCTTATAACACTCCATGACTTGTTCTTACCCATTGAACCTAATTCTTGGAATCTCCAATATTTTAGGTCTGGTTACCATCATGAGTGACTCTATAGGCATTAGTCTCATTCTTTTAGATGTATTTATGACTTTCTCTCTAGCTAATCCTTTCGTCAAAGGATTTTCTAAATTCACATGAGTGCATACATGATCCACTATAACAACTCATTTAGAAAATAACTTTCTAACAACATTGTGCATACGAAGAATTTGTCGTCTCTTATCGTTGCGCCAATGAATTATCATTTCAGACTCCATAGCGGACTGAGACAATACCGTCTGCTCTTTGATTTCAAAGATACAACACCACTAGCTATAATAAAATATAGTGGTTGGTTTGAAGTCATCTGATAAAATGTTCCAATTAGCATC
Source organism: Cicer bijugum (assembly GCA_037974875.1). Classification (NCBI taxonomy): domain Eukaryota; kingdom Viridiplantae; phylum Streptophyta; class Magnoliopsida; order Fabales; family Fabaceae; genus Cicer; species Cicer bijugum. The sequence continues at coordinate 309,346 of JBBPBT010000720.1, read as the reverse complement.
ATTGTATCCTTCAAGAGTAGTAGAAAATCTCTTATAATGTAATTCGAGACTCATGGTTCTTTTTAGGTATCTCATGACTCTTTCGCTAGTGTGTCAATGCTCCATATCAGGTCTATTGATAAATCTGCACAATAGTCCCACGATGTAGGCAATGTCGGGTCTAGCACAATTAGTGGCATATTTGTGGTTGCAAGTGATGCTCGCATACCCAGTTTGTCTAAAACTTTCACCAGTAGAATGGAAAAGTTTCACACTTAGATCATATTTTGTGCAAGTAGGTTTACAATCAAAGTATTTATATTTTTTTAGGATTGTTTCAATATAATGAGACTGATCCAAAGAAATTTCATTTTCTGACATAGTAATCTTGATTTCAAGGATTACATTCGCTTATATGAGATCTTTCATATCAAAGTTGTTATACAACAATGATTTCACAATATTTACATCATGAATGCTTGAATCAAATATGAGTAAATCGTCTACATTAAGACATATGATAGTGCAAATGTCATTTTCAGATTTGTAATAAATACATTTGTCACTTTCATTCACTTTAAACTCATTCGATATAATCAAGTTATCAAACTTTTCATGCGATTTCTTAGGAGATTGTTTTAGACCATATAATAATTTATCTAACTTACAGACCTTGACTTCTTGTCCTTGAATTACAAAACCTTCAGGTTATTCCATATAAATTTCTACTTCCAGGTCACCATTTAAAAAAGTTGTTTTAACATCCATCTGGTGTATCACCAGGTTATGAATAGCTGCAAGTGATATGAGCACCTTAATGAATGTTATTCTAGTGACTGGTAAAAAAATATCGAAAAATCTATATTTTTTCTTTGTCTAAAACCTTTGGCTACAAGGCGTGCCTTGTATTTATCAATAGTTCCATCAGGTTTTAGTTTCTTTTTCAAGATCCATTTGCAACATATTGGTTCGCAACCAGGAGGCAAGTCTACTAAAATCTAAGTCTCATTATACTCTAGAGAATCCATTATATCATTCAAAGATGACAAAACTTCTTAAAGATTTGCAAGATTCTCTTATAAAGTATAGGATGTATATTCAGATCCATAATTTTTAGCAACTCATACTCTCTTACTTCTTCGAATTTATGTTTTCTCTTGTTTGCAGCTTCTAGTTACAAGAACATGACTTGATTTGCTGCCCCCACTATTTCTCCATTTGAAAGGAAACTTATTTTCATAGAAGTCAACATCATTTGACTATATGATCACTTTTGCATTTATGTCATAAAATTTATACGCTTTATTCTTTACCACATACCCAACGAATTCTCATTCATAAGCTCTACATGCGAGTTTAATTCGCTTGGGATCGTGGATGCTGACATAAGCCAGACAACTCCAAGTTCGAAAATAAGACAAGTTCGGTTGTCTTTTCTTCATTATCTCTTAAGGAGATGTTTTGTTTTTAGACTTAGGAACTCTATTCAAAACATAGCAAATAAGCAATATATTTTCCACGCACCAATGAGATGCAACACTAGAGTTAAGCATACTAGCAACAACTAGTTCAATAAGAGTTTGATTCTTGTTTTTTCTTTCAACTTTAGCATTCACTTGAAGCAATTATGGTGTAATTGTTCCATCTATAATTCCATACAATTTATAAAATTCGTTAAACATTATAGAATCATAACCTCTTAATCTTTCTATTAAATTGATTTTCAATTTCAGTTACAAAGATCCTTAACATGTCAAGTGTTTCACTTTTATTTTTAAATTCTTGTTAACGCCCCGTCAAGTTCACATATATCAAAGAGTAATAAATCTAAAGACTCAAATTCTCTAACTACAAATTTATGTGAACTATTTGCTATTTTAGCTTTACTACAGAAATCACATTTTTCAAAATCATTTAACAATAACTTTGGAATTAAACATAAGTTACTTAATTTTGAAATCAAATGTGTTCACATCACAGAGTATAGCATGTCAAAAATTAAAATCACATAACATGTAAGCATAAATAGTTATCTTCTACATTTTACAAGAGTGTGCCTCCATGGATCTGTCATCGGCCATCTGATACTTTGGGTAGCAGCTCACAACTTACTTATTAAGAGTATCTCAGTCATCTCTAGCAGTATTATTGTTGGAACTATAATAGTTATACATATTATCAACAAGTCCATTAAGAATATAATTCTTATCATTATTCTCCCATGGGTTAATTCTCCAGCTTTCTTATCATTTTCTATTTGCTTCAAACTGAAATAGTTTATTAAAATCAGAGGAAACATAATCAAATTCAGTAATCTATTCAGTTGACATGGCAGAAAGAAACATCTTAAAATTGTTATTTTTGAGTTTCGGAAAACTATTTAAAAATCACAATTCATGCCACCAAATATATTATTGGGTTGAGTGGCGAACTAGATCGCTTTCTTCAAGATGTTTCGCAGCACTGCCCAAATTGTGCAAGGAAAACTATCAATCACAAAGTCCTCAAGATAAAATAGTCCAGATTCATTGTATTGGAGTTTCACTGCACCATAGAAAACCGTTCCAGAATTACACCCTCAATATGGCGGTTAAAGCCATTCTCAATATGACAATTAAAGTCACTCGTAATATGGTACTATAACCACTCATAACTACGGCATAATAACCGCTTTAGAAACCGATAGGACTACGGTACCAAACTGCTCTAAAATTCAAAGGGGCTACGGTATAAAAACCGCTCGAAAACCCAAAGGAACTGTGGCATAATAACTACTCAAAAATCAAAGGGACAACAATATAAAACCGCTTTAAAATACATAAGGTACAAAAAGAAAGGGGATAAGTGGCTCGTAAATTATGCAAGCAAAATATAAAAGGGAGAAAAGAGAAAGTTGGAAAATGCATCCAACTTTGGTGTGTTTTTCACAATAGTTTAAAACTCATTATATAGTAATGAAAGTAAACTCACATATGTTTTCTAACCAATGTGGGACTTTAATATTTATAGAGTTGAAAACTACTCAAAATTTGAGAATTTTTCAACGTGGAACTTCAAAAAAATTATTTCCAATGTGGAACTTGAATTTTAAAAAACATGTTTCTCTCCGGTTGAATTTACAAAAAAAGTATTTCTTTTCAATATGAAACTTCAAAAAAATTTTAATTCATACAATAACATACTCTATGTTCCAACATTAATAAAAATAGAAAAGTTTTCTTATAAAAACGAGCACTAATTTTTATTCTTGTTCTCAAATCTATAAATACATATTAAAAGAATTTAAAATACCTAATTAAAATTTAATTAAAAAAAATAATACCATATAAGCAATCCATTTTCGCTAATATATCATATAGATTTATAAATATAAGAGACATTAGATTAACAAAATCCTTATATATCTAGTACCTAAGTTTTTATTTATTTTTTAATTATTGAGCATAAGTAAAAGTTGTATAAGCAACATAAATACCAATGGTCAATAGAAAGAGACATTTATAAAAATAATATAGTAGAACATTTCTCTATTTTGTTTAAATGACTTTATTAACAAACTCAAACCGAATTATCTACCATACCATTGTCACTTTTGCCTTCATAGGTATCATCAACCACCACAATCTTTTGCACATTTTTGTAGGAATATCTTCTTGCAAAGAACACAAATAAGAACAAATTCACTGTAGCTATAACTGCCAATAGCCAATAGAATTTGTCCAATCTACTACTATTCAAATCCTTACCAAACCAACTCTTCCCATTCTTTTTTGTCATGTGATCAACAATTGTTATCAATATACTACTTAGGAAATTTGATGCTCCAATCACACTTAAGTAAAAAGCTATTCCTAAGCTTCTCATTGAATCAGGAACTTGACCATAGAAATACTCTTGCAATCCCACAAGGGTAAATCCGTCACCAAAACCAATAATTAGAAATTGTGGAGCCAACCAAAAGACACTCATTGATAGTGAAGCTTTTAATGAATCCTTCTCAATAGCTTCAAGTCTTTTTTTCTCTACCAAAGCTGCTATGATCATTGTAGTTATAGTAAAAATCATTCCAAAACCAATCCTTTGAAGGATGTTTATTCCTCTCTCATTTTGATTTATCTTTCTTAAGATAGGTACAAGAATCTTATCAAAAGTTACCACAGAAATAATCATTCCTAAGGCAGTAATAGTGAATATTGAAGCTGGTGGAATCTCAAATCCTTCACCAATCTTTCTGTTCATTATAGCACTTTGTTTGATGAAGAATGTAGATGTTTGTGCCACACATATTCCAAATGGTAAAGTGGATACCCAAATAGGAATCATATTGATTATAAGCTTCATTTCTTCAATTGTAGTCACATTTGCTAGCTTCCATGGACTTTGCTTCCCTCCTAAATTTCCATCATTTTCAATTATAGCTGCCTTGTCAAGAAATCTGAAAAGTAAATCAAACTCATAATGATTTATTTATTAACATATTTACTCGTACTATCAACAAAACTCATTTTAGAACACGCTATTCCAACACATCGTATGTCATTGGTTGAAGTTCAGTCGAGTAATATTACTTATGAAACGGACCGGTCACATAAAATTTAGGATATGAATTTCAACCAATAATAAAATAATAAAAAGTGTTTTGGAAATAGGTGTTAGTGTTGCAAGCACATAAATTGAGTAATTTTTCAAAATGTGATTAGTAAGGCACATACTTTAGTTTTCTAGTGTGGCAAAGAAATTTCTTAATGTTGCTATTAGACTTTTGAACCTCATATAATTGAGAAGGATTAGAAGGATATGGAAGGTTCCTTTTGGAGAATGCAGCAACAAGAACTTGCAACATAGGAGTTAAGGGACTCCCATTTGGTATCCTATAACGATAGAAAGGTCTTCCAATTATGAAGATGAGAAGTGATAGAGTCATGACACCTGTAAAGATAATATCAGCAGCACCCCAATTTATGTTGTCTTGTATGTAAACAATTAAGGTTACTCCTAGAATAAGTCCACTACAAAGAGCACAATTCCACCAATTGAAAAATGACATTTTTTGCTTCCTTTCTTCAATATGATCCTCATCAAATTGATCAGCTCCAAAGCTTTCCAAAGAGGGTTTGTGGCCTCCTGTTGCTAGAGATATCATGTAGATAGCTAGGAAGAAAACCACTTCATGAATTTTCCTTGGTTCATTGCACATGTTAGTATGATCACATGACTTTAAGATTGGCAAGAACCATGATAGAGTAAGGAGAATTAAACCCTGCATTTTTCACCATAACAATGTTGAGTAGTTAAATAAAAATAGTATGAATCCTTAGTTGTAATAACATAATGATTGAGCTTAATTACCATAAGATAAACAATGCATGATGCAAACACAGTGGAGTAACGGCCCAAGTAAGCATCAGCTATGAATCCACCAAACAATGGCATCAGAGTTGTGACACCAGCCCAATAGTTAACATTTTTTGCTGCTGTCTTGAGGTCTTGATGCATCACCTTTGTGAGATAAAGTACTAAGCTAGTTGCTATTCCAAAGTAACTTAACCTCTCACTAAACTCAATTGCTGAAAACAAGTATCCATAAATCAATCTCTTTTGGTAATTAATGACATCATCAAAATTAATAATTTTTTTTATGAACATATTAAACTAATTATTTTTAAAAAATAAATGATATTTGATGAATTTGTGTCTAAAAAACACCTTCATCGCTATGTTCTAAATTTGAAATATTTGTCTCATAAGTATATAAGATCTAATTTAATTGACAAATAACGAAATTGTTAAATTAAATATTATGTCCGAATTTAATTTTAAAACTTCGTAGTTATATAGAAATTTATTTACCACTTCATCTATGTATTAAAAATAAAAATATACATGATATGTGTAAACTATTTAATTTGGAGGCATGGCTAGTTAGGGAGGAAATGATTCATAAATGATGTTAATTCCATGCTATTATAAATATATATAGTTGTACAGTCAACACGTGATATTAGATGGTTAAAAAATAAAACTATGTCTGATCTTCATGGAATGGTGTTCAATGTGTTGATTACAACACGTGGTTGTGACCGCATATAATCCAAATACCTTAACTCACTACTATTGTACTAAAAATACTTTTAGTTAAAGTAAAATCGGAAGTAAATTGTTAGGAGGACCACAAATGTCAAATCCATTTAAGAACGAATAAGCAACTTGGGCCATTCGTCCCTAATATTAGACTTCTAAGCACCAATTGGACATAAAGCAAACAAGTACAATTCCATTCTTTCCGACTATTTTCAATTTTAGATTTTAAATATAAAATTTTATTTTTAATTTCTATAAAAATTCTCAAATTGTAAATACTTAAAAAAGAATTTATTCATTTTTAGTTTTTATTTTAAATTATTTTTATAAAAATTAATACATTTAGTTCATAAAAAAATTTATATAAAATTTAAATAAGGACTAAAAGTGAATAAACTTTTTTATAGACTAAAATTATATTTAACTCTATAATATTAATACAAACATTCAATCACTCTCTCTCATTAAGGGTAAACTTATAGTATAATATACTATCATTTTTTTTAAAGAGTTAAATAAAATTTTTATTCTTATAAATATATTATATT
>JBBPBT010000720.1:275138-300306 GCA_037974875.1 Cicer bijugum | reverse complement strand
GAGGAAATATAATTTGATCATACATGTATTAGTATTACTTCCAAAAAAAAGTTTACGAAATTTCATACTAACATAATTTATACATATGCTTTGCTTGTTTGTCCATTACGACAAAATTAAAATTGACTAACTATGGTGGTTGAATTCAACCCAAGTGCAATTTACCACAAAAAAAATATTCTATTTCTATAAATTATATTTAAGATTTATAAAAAAAATTATTTAAGAATTATAAATTAAATACACAAACAATATATAAATTTTAGTAATAAAAAACAAAAAATTCTTTAAAAAAAAAATCACAAAACATTCTTATGTTAACCCACGCATCTCGTGGGAAGTCCCATTCTAGTTAGAAATAAAATTAAAAGCTCTTAACTCTATCACCAAGTGTTAGAAATACATCATAAAAAATACTCACAAGCTGAATAATGAAAAAAAAAAAAGAGGGAAAACTTGTGAAAAAATAAACTAAAGTCCCGATTTTTAGAGGATTAACTCTTGTTTCCATTAACATAGGAATGATAAATAATATATTTAAAATTTTAATAGTAGGTAGTTTTAGAGCTTATTGCAAATAGCTTAATTTTAAATTAAACCTCTAAACTCTAAAGTGTTTTTTACTTGCATTTTTAACTTATTTAATTTTTATCTCTATACTAAATTTATTTCTTCAAAATCAAAACAATAAAAATTAAAATGAGCATCTGAAGATACAAAGTAGACGATTATTTCAACTCTCCAACCATTATAAACCGATGAATGTGCGCATGTGGCCCTATACAAATTCTAATCATACATTATCATATTAACTTTCCAAATGGATAAATGTCTTATAAATTATGCATTTTATTTTCATGGATCAGAATTAAGTAAAGTTATTCTGCTCAGATGATTTAGATTACTAAGAATTTCAGATTCAGGTGATAATTTCAGTTGCACCAGCCAAATGTAATTATTGGTCAAAATTAGAGATTAAATAAATAAATTCCTCTAATTTTTCCCTACTAAGTTTAGTAATGAAATTAGCTGAATTTTTTTTATGAAATTTTTTTTAACGAAATTTTTTTCTTATGATTCATTGAGCAAAAACAGTGACATATTTTATATTTTAACTCTCGAACTTTTCTTATCAATTTAATTATATATGTTGCCATTTTACTATGTATCAACTAAAAAGTGATATAATTGTGATTAAAAATGCAAATAATTGGAAATATTCTTATAACTAAAAATAGATTCAAAAATATTGTTAGCATGAACATAAGCACTTAAGCATCTAGTGGATTGTATCAAAGTTCATTTTTGGTGGTAGTTGAAATCAAAGTCTATCATTGGTAGAGTAATTCCACCATGTCTTGGATTGAGGTTTTATTGTATCATTCATTGAATAGTTTTCAATTTGAATGTAATTTTGAATAGTTTATTGTACTTTTAATGATTTCTTTGAATAGTTTTTACAACATATATATATATATATAATAAAATAAAAATAAATAAAAAAAAAAACAGATTTTGAATGCAATTAACAAACATTTCTTACCAAAAATGAAGAGAGCAGCTTTCCAAGAACCGGTTGAAGCTCGAAGTGGAATGTTTCCTTCATGATCCACTGAAGAATCATAAACAAATTTAATTTCATCAGCTTCTAATTCTTCAGGTTTAACTTCTAGATTGATCTTTTCCATCTTGTAGTGCTACCACTAGAAAAGTAGCTTTATATTAACTCAAATATTTCAATATATGTGTGCTACTTGTTTGTACTTCACTCACAGTCATTACTTGGCCTCCTTTTATAGAGAAAAATGTATTTGCTTTTCTTTTATTTGCTTTTTCTTTATACATCACTACTAAAAGAATTTTGAATAATCCAAAAAATTAATACACTTTGAATTAACGGGAAAATGGGAAACTTTTTATTTATTTTTAATAAACAAAATGAGTTATAAGGATACTCCGACTCAATATACAAAATAACAATTATCTACTTTGTAAATATCTTCAAAGATAAAATATACCAATTAGAAAAAGCTAACTAGAGTTTCTAATTTTTTTTTAATGTCAAAATATATTAAGAGAATTATTCAAAGCAAAAAGTATGACAAGAATAATCAAGAAATCAAAAAAGTTTATAATGATGCCAAAGGAAAATGGTGCCTTAAGTTAAAGCCAAACAAAGAGCACATTAAATAAAATAAAATAAAATTAAGGATCCCCCAAGATATAAAATGCTAATAATGGTTACTCCAATAAAGATAAAAATGGAAAAACAATTCTCTTTGAATATGTTTTGAACCACTACCATAATAAAAGTTTAACTTATTTTAATTTAACCTATTTCAGAATCTGAACTGCACTATTGTTTTTTGACAAAAATTATGATGATTATGCGCTTTTTAAATTGTCTAAACAAAAGACAATCATATAATATAGAATTTTTGTTTTGATTTCTAGTTAGTAAAAAAGAGACCAACAAATTAACTGTTTGGTGTGAAAGAAAACACAATTATATAAATCACTTTGAATGCTAAGTCAAGCCAAAAAGTTTGACCACACGCTGCCATAAACTTGACATTGAAAAAATAAATGTTGGAACACTTCCTCATTTTCACCTTTGTTGGAAGCCAGTTGTAGAAGAATAGCCAAGTAAAGAGTGAGATTTTGAGAAGCACTAATTTGTTTCAAATGAGTTCACAAGATGGAGATTCAACTTTACTATCGACCTCTCAAATGAGTTGGTAGGTATATGTGCCTCAAACAAAATATTAGCCACAAAAAATATGAAGCCAAAATCCACACAATATTTTCCTACACCACAAGGTTTTCCAACAAAGATGCAAATATTTTCCTACACCACAATATTTTCCCACCAAATATTGGGATCGATATTCAGTTTTTGTTGTCCGTTAAGTTCTACTTTTGTTGGAAATTAGCTCTTTGGCATTTTTTTTTCTTAGATTGAAGTTGTCGAATCAACAATAAAATGAAGGAACAATAAACTGAAGAAAACTTAGGGAAGGTGAAGAAAATACTTCGAGGTTAAATTTTTTAAATATATATTTTAATGACAATAGCTCTTATAAAATAAATGATAAGTTTTATAAATTATGATCTATTGATGATTGTGTTGGATACAAATCCTACAACCTTATGCTCAATAATCCATGCCAATTACATGATGAATAACCAAAGGCGGAAGCGTACCTGTGGGAATTGCCATTTATGAAATCTTGGGATGATGATGATAAAGCCAATGGGTTGGGTGATCTTCCTCAACAAAACACCCTGAAGACCTTGCTCTCTTGATGGGGATAGAGAGAACCAGAGAATTTTCTCTTTAGGGTTTGTGAAACTGAATAGTCTTGTTGTGTTTGCCTTGGGGACCACTACCCCTATATATAACTATTATTAGTTATATCCCAAATTGCAGTATTACTAATTCAGCCCCTCATTAAATTAGAAACCGCCTGATATCTACACTATTAATTTTTCATAATTATTAAGCTCTTTAGCCATAAACTATTATATATTATTTGACCCCTAGTTTATTGGCTAATTATATAATGACCCTAACACACTTTATTAATTAATTACATATGTGACCCATAAATCTTACAATCTCCCACTGGTCACACATGTATCCTTAGGAGTGTGTTAGACTTTATGACGTCAAAAATGTCATTATCATTACCTTGAGCCTAATCCAAATTGTCCTGTCCATTAATCGTATCAGCACATGGAATCAAAGAGGCTTTCGTCATAATAAGCATAACTAAACCCACCAATGATCACCCGCACTGACACAACTAAATGACATAGACCCATTATGAAAAGTGTAGCATGAAAATTACATGAAGTTGGTCAGTGCATGTCAATTTTCAACTGGTCCTACTTTACCGAACGAGATCATACCATAACTTAAATGTACAAAGTAACCAAAACTGAATATTTTAAACTTCATTTCTGATCAGAAAATCCAAATACAATGTATTTGTATTTTACAATTAAACATAGGACATAAATTATATAATGGACGAAACTCCCACTAAAATCAAGATTCCTCAAACTGTAGCACACCCATGTGAGCAGTATGCTCATGAAAGACCTTGGGTGGTAGACCTTTAGTGAGTGGATCCGCAATCATGGAGTTTGTCCTTAAGTGTTCTATGGATATCTGTCCACTTTGTACCTTCTCTTTAACAACTAGGAACTTAATGTCAATGTGCTTTGACTTGGTTGAGCTCCTATTATTGTTAGAATACAGGACTGCTGATCTATTGTCACAATACAACTTGAGTGGTCTTTCAATCCCTTCAACTATTTGCAGCCCCGTGACAAAATTTCTCAGCCAAATGCCCTGGTCAGATGCCTCGTGAATTGCTACGAATTCTGCTGCCATGGTTGATGAAGCAGTAAGACCTTGCTTGGCACTACGCCAAGAAACTGCTCCACCAGCTAACAGAAAAACATAGCCTGAAGTTGATCTTAAGCTGTCTTGGCATTCCGCAAAATCCGAGTCAGAGTACCCAGTGATCTCTAACTGGTCTGACCTCCTATATGTGAGCATGTAGTTTCTTGTTTTCTTCAAATATCTCATGACCCTTTTGGCTGCTTTCCAATGGTCAAGACCTGAATTGCTTAAATATCTGCCTAAAATCCCTACTATGAACGCTATGTCTGGACGCGTACATACTTGGGCATACATAAGACTCCCTACAGCTGAAGCATAAGGGATCTTTTGCATTTCTTGAATTTCCAAACTTCCCTTAGGGCACTGTTTGAGACTAAACTTGTCTCCCTTAGCAACTGGGGTGTCCCCTGGTTTGCAATCCTGTAACCCAAACCTTTTGAGAACCTTATCGATATAGCTCTTTTGTGACAATCCAAGAATACCTCGAGATCTGTCTCGGTGTATCTGAATTCCTAATACAAAAGAGGCATCACCAAGATCTTTCATCTCAAAATGCTTTGATAGAAATTTCTTAGTTTCGTGCAACATGCCTATATCGTTAGTGGCAAGCATTATGTCATCAACATACAAGATCAGGAAAATATGTCTGCTCCCACTGAACTTATGATACACACAATCATCAAATGTATTCATCTCAAAACCAAATGAGAGAATTACTTGATGAAATTTATGGTACCATTGACGAGAAGCCTGTTTTAGCCCATAAATGGATTTTCTTAGTTTGCACACCATATTCTTTGGGTCTCCCAACACAAAGTTTTCTGGCTGCACCATATAGATCGTCTCATCAATGTCGCCATTGAGAAACGCTGTCTTTACATCCATTTGATGAAGCTCCAAATTAAAGTGAGCAACAAGAGCCATGATTATTCTTAAAGAGTCCTTCGATGAAACCGGAGAGAAAGTCTCTTTATAATCAATCCCCTCCTTTTGAGTATAACCCTTAGCTACAAGACGTGCCTTATATCTCTCCACATTACCATTGGAATCCCGCTTGGTTTTAAAAATCCATTTGCAACCAATGGGTTTCACTCCTTCAGGTAATGGGATAAGTTCCCAAACTGAATTGTCTTGCATGGACTTATACTCCTCATTCATTGCTTCGATCCACTTATCTGAACGAGGATCTTGCATGGCTTGATGAAAGTTGACCGGGTTGTCTTCCGTCTTGCCAACATTTTCCTCTACCTCATTGATAAATACTACATAATCATCCGAAATAACATTTTTCCTTTCTCTAGTGGATCTCCGCAATGGAGTTGGCTCTTGAGGCACTTGTTCTTGAGGATCTTGAATTTGACCTGGATTTTGTTCTTCCTGAACAACCAGATCATCTTGAGTTTGTTCAATGATGGGAAAGTCAATTGGTGGAAGAATCAGTTCTGGAATTGTTACCGATTCTTCCTCAAAGACAAAATCTTTGACCTTAATCTTTCCCCCAAACTCAATATCCTCAAAGAACGTTGTCGTTCCCGTCTCAAAAATTGTTCTCAAATTAGGGTCGTAAAATTTATAGCCCCTTGATTTTTCTGAGTACCCTATAAAATAGCTGCTAATTGTTCGGGGTTCAAATTTCTTTTCATTCGGCTTATAAGGCCTTGCCTCAGCTGGACATCCCCAAACATGAAGGTGTTTCAGACTAGGCTTACGCCCAATCCAAAGCTCATAAGGTGTTTTAGTCGCTGCCTTAGTTGGTACTCTATTAAGAATGTATGCTGCTGTTTTTAATGCCTCTCCCCAGAGTGACTCTGGCAAGGTTGAATGACAAATCATACTCCTCACCATATCCTTAAGAGTCCTGTTTCGTCTTTCAGCTACACCATTCATGCTGGGTGACCCCGGCATAGTGTATTGTGGGACGATTCCACATTCCTCTAGGTATTTGGCAAATGGTCTCGGACGTTGTTCACCTGAACCGTCATATCTGTCGTAGTATTCACCACCACGATCAGATTTGACCTTTTTAATTCTCTTATTAAGTTGATTCTCAACTTCTGCCTTAAAGGATTTGAACACGTCTATTGATTGGGACTTTTCGTGAATTAGGTAAAGGTAGGCATATCTAGAATAATCGTCTATGAATGATATAAAATATTGTTGACCATTCCAAGAAGGAGTTGGAAATGGCCCACAGATGTTCGTATGTATCAATTCTAAGACGTCTGTAGCTCTATATGTGTCTAATTTCTTATCTTTAGTCTGTTTTCCTTTAATGCATGCTACACAAACGTTAAAGTCTGTGAAGTCAATGGAATCTAAAATTCCATCTGACACAAGTCGTTCAACTCTATTTTTAGAGATGTGACCCAGACGCTTGTGCCAAAGCACTCCTGAATTGAAATTGTCAATTTTTCGCTTAGTACCACGTGATTCCACACTCAGGGTTTCATTATAGTTAGCCACAGTTTCCAACAAATAAAGATTATCATAACTAGAAAGAAAACCGGTTCCAACAACATTCGAATTTAAAGACAAAGTAAATTCTTTATTCCTGAATGAACAATAATATCCTGATTTGTCCAAATAAGAAATAGAGACCAAGTTCCGTCTAAATGACGGTACAACAAAAGTGTCTTGTAAATCCAAATAATGACCGGAACTTAATAATAATCTAAATTTTCCTATGGCTTCAACTTCTGTCTTCTTCCCATCTCCTACATAGATGCATCTTTCAGTATCATTAGGCTTTCGGAAGTTCAGGCAACCCTGCATTGAAACACTGATGTTAGTAGTTGCACCAGAGTCTAACCACCAAGTGTTTCCAGGTACTGAAGCTAAATTAACCTCAGAACAGACCAAAGACAGAATCATACCTTTCTTAACACGCCAAGCGTGATATTTGGCACAATCCTTCTTCACGTGTCCAGAACTCCTGCAGAAGAAGCAATTGTTATCTTTAGTCTGCTTCTTTTGTTTTGGACCCTTAGCAGCAGTGATGACTCTTCATCATATGCATAATTTTTATTGATTTTAGTCTTATTTATCTTTAATCATTAGTTAATTTAATGAGTTATTTAATATATTTTGTTGATTTTAGTTATTTGATTTAATGAAATGTTTTTGTTCTTATTTGCTTAATTAAGTAGAGATTTTTCTAGATGTCCAATTAGTGTCACTCCAAGTGCTAATGAAAGCTAAGATCCATATCTACAACTTTCATGAAGACATCGGGACCAAATTCAGACGCGAAAGATGCGAAAAATGCAAAATACGTCAGACAGCAGATGCTGCGCGCCTGGAGCGCGCCCAGTGCGCCTGGGGCGCATTTCACATGTTTCACCTCTGCCAACGCGCGCCTGGGGCGCCCCCTGCGCGCCTGGAGCGCGTGACGCGCATCAGCAATCATAAAAACGCAATTTTTTGCTGTTTTTTGGATCTTTTTGACTCTTGGGAACTTGGGAGACTTGTGCCCTAGCATAGAAACTCAAAGACGGCCGTTTCTAACGCCATTGAAGCAGTTTTATCAAGAATCATCCATGAATCATTCTTGTAATTCTTCTTTAATCCTTATCTTTTGTATCTCTGTCATGAGTAACTAAACCCTATTTGTTAGGGATGAGTGTAACCAGATGAAACCCTTATTTTTCTGATTTGATTTCTAGTTATATAAATGAGTTTATTGAATTATTTTTCTCATCTCTGTGCTTAATGCTTTTTATTGCTTGATCAACATTAAAATGTTCTACGATTTGTATTTTGAAACGGAAGTGGACTTTACGAATGCTTGAGATGAGAAATTCATGAATTTGTAGTCTAGGGATAGATGCAGGTCATGAAACCAATTAAATTAGTTGCAAAGCAATAATTTACAAGAGAATTTCTATACGGTAATGCTTAATTCTAATCTTAAATCTACTAAGGAATTAGGGGTTACTTTGGAATTAAAGGTTCTGTCACTAAGACATTAGGGCAAGAATAATAAAGAGAATTCAGTAATAATTCAATAAAGAAATTCAGTAACTAGGATCAAATTAGACACCAACGTTGGATTCGAAGTGAAACTCATCCCTGACATTTTTCTCATTATAAAAGATCAATTTTATTATTGTTGTTAATTTTAAATATTATTTCAATCAAATTGGGAACCTTTTGTTCAATTTTAGTAATTAAATATAATTCAATAGTAAAACACAATCCTTGAGTTCGACACTCGGTACTACCGTTTTATTATTACTTGCAACGATTCAGTACACTTGCTGAAACGCTACCAAGCAGCTTTGTTCTTGGGCTCCTCAATTCTTTTCCTTTTGCCCTTGTCTTTAGAGATGCTAGTAAAGTGAGCGCTTTCAGACCTATCTTGCTTCAGTCTGTCCTCTTCTTGCACACATAATGAAATGAGCTCATTAAGAGTCCATTTCTCCTTTTGACAGTTATAAGTCACCTTAAACTGACTGAATTGCGAAGGAAGAGACAACAATACTAAATGAATGAGTAAGTCATCTGACAACTCAAGCTTTAGTCCTTTAAGCTTAGAAGCAATGTTGGACATCATCATAATATGCTCTCTTATATTTCCCTTGCCTTGATACTTCATGGAAATTAAATTCTGAAGCAAAGAACTTGTTTCAGCCTTATCACTTTTTACAAAGCGTTTTTCCATCTCTGCAAGGAAATTTTTAGCTGTAACTATCTCATCCGAGACAGCACCTCTAAAGACCTCAGGAATGCCACGCTTTATGATCATAAGACTTATGCGATTTGAGCGATCCCATTTCTCATACTCTAATTTTTCCTCAGAAGAACTAGAGTCCTTAGGAGTAGGGGGTCGATCAATTCTTAATGCAAGGTCTAGATCCATGCAGCCAAGAACAATCAAAATGTTCTCTTCCCATTCCTTAAAATTTGTCCCATTAAGGACAGGAATAGAACTCAAATTTGCAGATATGGAAGCAATAGATGCTGTAAATTAAATAAAGAACGAAACTTAGAAACTCACATTATAGGAAAATAAATCAATAAATAAATACATATGTTCAAATCATGGAATTTAACCCATCTCAAGATACTCAGTGCACCATCGGTGTCAAGTCTTTGGACAGTAACACCAACTGCTAGTGGTACTCTTGTTGCAACGATCAACTATTGACAATAAGACATGTCAAACAATAAACCTTCCTTTGGGCCAATTTACTGCTCACATGTATACCAAATAATTGTCACACACTTATCATTGCAGGTGTACATGTAATTCTGCCAAATATTAACCTTCCTTTGGGCCGGTCAATACCCGCATGAATAAACATATACTGAGCCATTTGACACTTTTCACGAGCAATTTAGACAAGAGAGGTCACTTTGGCGACGTCAAGTTTCAATTAACTCATTCAAAATGTCAAACTTGACTTGAACATATATTTATTATATCCAAATAAAACAATATTTAAAAAAAATATTGTCCACTTATTTAAACTGTGTTTCATTAGTATTTGATAATTATTGTTTTATCAAAAGAAAAAATGATAATTATCAAAATAATAATAATAATAATAATAATAACACCCGATTCATGTCCATTTAAAAGAAATAATAAATAACATAAATCATCTTGAATGAGTATTACAGTGTGAAAATCTCGGTTAAGGCTATCCACCTCTTTGAGGTTGGATCTATAACCCAATTTTAAATCACAAAATTATGAAGCTAGGAATTACATTCAACCAAAAAAATTATGGATTCTCAATCAGCTTTAAAAGATATTCTGTAAATCGAAATTAATAATTTCACTAAAATAAACATTTCGCAAAAGTATTCCCTAGTTCGCGGCTTAAGGGTCTTAATGCCACACTCCCATATTTCATCGTTCCGTAAATATTATATGCAACAAAAATAAATTTCTGACATTCATTATTCAGCATTTATCACATATAATAAAACAAAATTAACAGCAGAAATATAAAATAAAATAAACTTAAAGGAGAAAAAACAAAAAAAACGAACATTCTGGATTAGTTCCGAAGGCACTTTCCAAGAACACGGTTTATACACGACCCCTATCAATTTACTGTGGGTGGACAATGGATCTTCATTATTATAATATATTTTTTGGACAAAAAACAGTGCCAAAAGAAAAGGTTATTTGTCGGATAAATTCCAAATGCATCAACACATACACAAACGTGCTGGTACTAATTAACCTTTATTAATTTGGATATAATTAAAAAAAATATGGATTCCATAATTTATATATATTCAAATTCCCAAATTACAAACCATAAGATTTCAATCATGTTAAAATTCCCAAATTGAATTCTAAAAACAAAGACAATAACCGAATTTCATCATGAATTAAACATGGTAGGCTCTGATACCAATTGTTGGATACAAATCCTACAACCTTATGCTCAATAATCCATGCCAATTACATGATGAATAACCAAAGGCGGAAGCGTACCTGTGGGAATTGCCATTTATGAAATCCTGGGATGATGATGATAAAGCCAATGGGTTGGGTGATCTTCCTCAGCAAAACACCCTGAAGACCTTGCTATCTTGATGGGGATAGAGAGAACCAGAGAATTTTCTCTTTAGGGTTTGTGAAACTGAATAGTCTTGTTGTGTTTGCCTTGGGGACCACTACCCCTATAAATAACTATTATTAGTTATATCCTAAATTGCAATATTACTAATTCAGCCCCTCATTAAATTAGAAACCGCCTGGTATCTACACTATTAATTTTTCATAATTATTATGCTCTTTAGCCATAAACTATTATATATTATTTGACCCCTAGTTTATTGGCTAATTATATAATGACCATAACACACTTTATTAATTAATTACATATGTGACCCATAAATCTTACAGATTGCACTTGAATTTTTATTTAAGGAACATGAATTACATAAGTAGACAAACTAAAAGTCACTCCAATCAACAAGTGCATAATTATGTACTCTATGATGAAATGATCAAAGTAGCATAAGAAAATTATAACAATCATATCATAAGTTTCATGAAGATATTAGAAGACACTTTTCCAATCAAAATAATCATTTAATACCTTGAGAAATATAGATTCAAACATATATGAAAATGAATAAAGAAGTCAAATAACATATTTATGAAAGAATCTCAAAAGGAATATATCATATACTATATCAAATAACATATTATTGAATTTTCAAGATATCATCTCATGAAGAGCGTGTCAAATAGATTTATGCTTATACTAAAATATCTCGGTGATACTTGATAGACAAGACACAACATATACAACACAAAGAGAAATTGTGAGAAATATTGCTATAATAAAATATTTCTTCCCTCATATAGAAGATAACATTCTCAGTTATTATGAAAGAATATTTTTATGATGAATAAGTTCTTTACATTCATAAATATAATTCATATTAGTTCAACAAAATGATAAGAATCAACTTTGAAGAAGAAATCATTTCAAGATTGAGTCATTTATTAGGTAATTTGTTAAATGAATGATGAAAAAACATTCACTACAATGTTTTAGTTATTCTATTAAATAACAATTTACAGAAATGATCTTTTTGAAACTGAAACATGCAGTAACTCAGTTGTCATTTCGCACATGAACTTTCTAACATTAATGAGCAATTAAAAGTCAAGCTGTGAATGCTCACTTGCAAAGACAAACATGTAGAATGTTTTGCAGATTGATCCGTAGGATGATAACCAAATTGATCTCCAGATTGATGAGTTGTGAGTAAGAACAAAAGTACATTATACTAGCACATTTACTGCATAAAGCTATGCATGTTTTTGGTCAAACACGATGTCAATTAACTCATTCTTACATTTGTTCACGTATTCCTTTAGACTCAAAGCAACAACGTTCTGATTGATCAATAATATTTTGGACAATAATATAAATATGTTTTTAATATGTTTAAATCAGATCTAACACTTGGCTAATGTGTCTAACGACTATATATAACTTTATATGAGTTTTCAAATTTCTTTTCATCTATAAAGGAAGATCAATTAGAAGACAAAAGTAAGAGTTTGACATATAATCAATATTTATGTGTTCAATTAAAAAAAACTCTTCAAGTAAACTCCAACTCTTTTCACAATATCTTTAGATCATCTTTGTTGAGTTTTTCTTTCAATAAATCTCAACTAAAGAGTTGAGAATTATTATATCTCAAACACTTTTATCATACACGTTGTATTTGACATAAGTCTATCTTTTATGTTAGAATGAGTGTGTTTGTAAAAATAATTTCTAGATTGGAAGGTGATTGTAAAAATCATTTCTAAGTTGAAAAGTGGTTGTGAAAATCCTTTTAAGGTTTAAATGTGACTATAAAATTATTTTTAGGTTGAGATGTGAAGATTGATGTAATTGATCAAGATTTGATTAAGAGAAAATGTGCAAATGAGAACGTTCTAGTTCTGAAATACATAGTGAAAATTTCATGATTGTGAGGATTAAACTAGTTCGATATTTTTATCTCTTATCTTAATTATTTTCACATACAAATTATACTTTGTTATCATAATTTTTATATTTACAACTTTTTTAATTTCATATAAACTGTCCAAAGCATTTTAGTCAATTGAGAATTTATTAATCAACTTTTAATTGCCAAGTTTAATCTTGAGTAAAACATCAATTAAAGTGTAGGAACTAAATTTTATAAAAATCACAATTCAGACTCCTTTTCTTAAGACTATTTATACCACTTCAAAATGAAGTTATGCCCTTCATTGTTATTTTTGGATTTGCTTCTCTTTTGTGGCTTCTAGCATGGTGGCTTCAAATGAAGGTACTAGTTGTGGATGTGTTTTCATTGTCTCTGCCAGATCTTCACTTTTTACTTTGTTAATCCCTATTTGGCTGTTGTAAAAATAAAAATGTGAATGTCTACAATTGTGAATGCCAAAATGGATAAATATATACAGCAGATCAGTATGCTCATAAAGCTAGAGTAATTGACATGTTTTTGTTATGAAAATGAATTTTCTTGATAGTTTAAATTACTTTTATAATGTAGCATATGCTCCCTAAAGCTGGTTATCGTGTTGGATCTTTTTCCCCCACCCTTGAGATTTTAAAGATTAGATCAATGATGTGAGTGAATAATTCACTCCAGGAAAATTGATGTTACACTCATTCAAAGAAATTATATTAAATTAATTTAAGAGCATGTGTTTGTAATTTGATAGTTACATATATCACTCTGCTTTTTTATTAGGATAGTAGTGTGACTTTGTTAGCCGTGAACACGACATATTAGCAATAAACCGTCTCATAATAATAATTTTGTATTAAAAGATATATACAAATGGTAGAAAAAATATAATTTTTATCAAATTATTCTTATTAAGTATTAATGTATTATTAATATCATAAATATATAATAAAAATATTATATTGAAAATAATGTAAAATATTAATTAAATAATAAAATTAATAAAAAAGGGCATTTGAAAATTAAAAATATCATTTATTAAAAATAATTTTTTTAATGAATAAATCACATATTATAATTAAAATAAATGGAGTAATTAAAATTCGAATGTCCCACATTGCCACCGCCGCATCAAAAGATATCTTTAACATTTTCACCGAACAGCAACTACACAAAGTATGTTAGCTTCAGCTTTATTAAAAGGAATTGTTAAGTCACAAAAAGTGCTTCTTGATTAAATATATGTAGGGAACTATGTCTTACCCATTTGGCGGCACTTAATGTTTGTGGTTGTATGAATGCAATCGTGTAGAATTAATTTTCCTTGTAAATGTTATTTTAATTAAAATTTATTATTTATAATTTTTGAATTCAAATATGATTTTACGCTAAAAATTATTATTCATTTATTTTTATATTAATATGTTTAATTATTTTATTTTTAACTTATTTTTAATTAAAATTAATTTATATTTTCACAAAATTAAAAACACACTAAATTAAACTTCATGACAAGAGTTGGGCGATAAATGTCAAGCGATGGATTGATTAATGATATTGACAACTTATATTTTTTTATCTCATGTGAGTCATGTTACTGATTTGAGTTATGATATTATTGATCTCCTCTTAATTAAATATCGAATATTTAAGAGTGTTTGAATAAAATTATTTGAGTTTCTTTTGACTTAACTAGATATCTTAAATTCGAATTTAATCTTAAAAATACAATATCGTTGAGATTTTTTAGAAACATTTCCCATTTATTAGTCTTACAACATTTTTATTTTTGTAAGTATTTGCTCGATGAATACTCTATAGATGTTGTTGTGGGAAGGATATCTAATATCATTAATTATACTAAAACATCCAATCTCAATTATAAAATTTCTTGATAAAATTATTTTCAAATATTGTTATTCCACAAATAAGCCAACAAAAATATATGTAAGGAGATAAACATGTATAGGAAGATATATTATTATTATTATTATTATTATTATTATATAATAATAGCATAAAAAAATTTAAAACTCCTTCGTTATCTTTCTTCAGTGAAAACACTGCTTTCTGAAGAGGATAAGGTTCTTTTTTGGTTAGGTGCTTTGCTTTACAATTCCACTTTCAGTGATAATAACCCTATTTGATGGTTACTTCACTAAGAAAAATTCTTATTTTTTTTGTCTGGGGATGTTGATTCAATCCTCTATATTTATTTTATCGAATTTTAATTTATGATAATATAAAAGTACTATTAGATTCGAGCTTCCGATAATGTATTATTGAAGGACAAATAGATAAATTTATCGATGATTATTAGATTGTAAGGTACACTTATTCAAAGACAGCTAAAGCAATACACTATAGGTTTAAAACTAACAAGACACCATCTATTTGTACCTCTCACTCTTGCAAGGCACGTAAAAACATTAATTTCTCTTTTTTACTATATATAAAAACTTGAAATTTGTTTATTTTGCACTTTTTACTTTCATATATTTGAAAATCTAGCAACCATTTTTTCACAATTTTCGAAACTTTGGCTTGTTATAATATTTTTGAAATACAAAGTGAGTTAATTTTTTGACAACTTTATTAAATTTGAAATTTTTAAAATGTATTTGTATAAATTTTTTGAATATTTCACATTTAATAAAAGTTTCGAAACAGATATTTTTGAAATTTTTAAATTTTTGAAATAAAGACATTTTGAAAGTTTCAAAAGCCAAAGTTTCGAAACATAATTATACATTTCTATAATTTTGAAAATTTTCAATTTTACTGAAATTTTCAAAATGTAAATTTTATTTCAAATTAATTAAATTTTAAATATTGTATTCATAATATAACTATTAATTAAATTTTGTATATTTTTTTAAATTAAGTATAAGTAGAGGTGATGGTGAAGTTCTTGCTATTCTGATTGTAGATTCTACGGATAAATTCACGATTGATCAGATAATTTTAATGACAATTGATATTATAAATTTTAGTTTTTAATAAATACACATATATTGATGTTTTATTTGAAATATATTTTGTAGATATTTTTCTCTCAAAAATTTGTATTTGAATAGGCAAAAACTATTGTAAGACACAATTTAATAATAATTGTTACCCTTAGATAAGACGCAACTACCAGAAAGAGAGGAAGAAAAGATAAATTAATTTTGTGATGCAAAATAGATGGAAGATATAAATCAAAATCAACTGTAACTTGTTCTCACAAGGAAAATTGTTTATTCAAATTCAGATGTATATTGTCGAGGTTCGATGAATGATGAAAAATTAATGTTCGATATGGAACACAAAATCACAAGTTAGAGGACTCTTTAGACGACCATTCATATTTGAAACGTTTAAATGAATATGAGAGAAAATTTGTTATTGACATGACAAAGTATAATCTTTCCCCAAGATGTATAAAACAATGAGTACTTATTGATCATTTTTGAGAGGTTCGTATACAAAATTGCAACACCTATTGTAATTAATACAAAATGAATGTTATGTGCATTGGACAAGAAGACCAAATGATTCAGATGTTCTAAGAGACATATTTTAGACTTGTATAAAGTTATTGAACATGTTTCATTTTGTTTTGATATGTGATAACATTACAAAACAAATAGATATTGGCTATCATTACTTGAAATTGTTTATGTAACATCTACTTGGTAGACATTTTCTATTGCATTTGTTTACTTGGAACACGAATAGTAAGAAAATTTCATTTGGACATTCGAAAAGGTAAGACAAATGTTCGTCTATGAGAATTTAATTTTTATTTTAGAGTTTCTAATATGACATGTAATTGAATATTTGCAGAATCACGATTACTAACAAATTTATCATTGAAATAACAAATTTTATCCAAAAACTTATCATTGAAAAAATTGATATTAATGTCACATTAAAATATCTAACAATAAAAGATCACATATAAACTACTTTAATTAAAATTTAACAATTTTAAAAATATATTTATCATCAAAATTCAGAATTTAATTTGACCGCGGTCAATTTAAAAAAATATTTCCATATTCAACCTCAAAATAATAGAAATAGACAAAATGTAAATGAGTAATTGATTCAAGTTACATGTTTACATTTTAAACTGCGAAGCATCTGCAATTTTCTTCTTATACGCAAACTAAAAACTTCTCTTTCACTACAAACGACACCGTCGTCGATGGCTACTGACAAGTCGGTGCTAGCGTTGATCAGAGCCGCGAGGCCAACCTTCCGCAACCAAAACGACAAAATCGCCTTTGTCGTTCATTCCTCTTTTCTCGCTTCCGGTTATATCCTCACTGCCACCGGTCCCTTAGCCCTCTCCGATACTGCACTTTCCAATCCCTCCAATGGTAACCCAAATATGTTTAATTTTCAAAAAATAAAATAAAAAATTTCCTTTTTTCTTCAATTTTTGCTGAATTGTTCGATATTTATTTTTGTGTGTAGATGAGGTATCTGTTGATCACTGGAACGAACTAAACGATGAGTATGCGTTTGTTTACTTTAACCCTGAAAAGGGTTCCAAGAAAGTGCTTGTTAAGTGCCTTGTGATGAACGAGAAATTGCTCGTTCATGCTTTGTCTGCAGGGTTTCCGGAGCCTCTACATCTTGAGATTAAGTAATTAGTTTTTTTTTTCCCCTTCATTTCTGGTTGAAAATGTTTGATTGTTTTAATGTTCTGTGTTGATAAGTTTGGATTTTTGAAGCTGGGTTTTCTTTCTTTTGTTGAATTCTTCTAATTTGGGAAATGGGGGTATTGAATGATTTTCTTGGGTTATGTTGTAAATGATTTGGTTTTCTTCTTTTTGATGTTTTGTGTTTATATGTTTGGATTTTGGCAACTGGGTTTAATTATGCTAATATGGATAATGGGTATATTGAGGTTATTTTTCTTATGCTCTAAATGATTTCTTTTGGGGGGTTGAAAATTTGGAATTTTGGTAACTGGGTTTTCTTTGTTGGGTTGAAATGTGAAAAAATGTGCTTATTATCTGTAGTATCTAAGGAGCTAATAAAAACTTTTAGTTTTGTTAAAGGATTTTTTTTACCCATTTGTGCAAGGCTTGGAATTTTTCGACTCGGTTTTGTGTAGAATTGTGCTCACTTTGGGATGGGTTTTGTGTGTGTGTGTGTTTCTATATGTGCAGTGTTGGGGACTATTCTGGAGAGGATGGAGGTAACAATTTTTCTCAGCAGTTCAAGAATTTGGACAAGCTTGTGAAGAGAATAGATGCGGATATTTTGTCAAAATTAGATGGTTCTGCCAAAGCCAGCTCGTCAACTAAAAGGTAAAAATTTGGATTTTGTGAACTCTGTTCTTTTCAGTTTTCAATATAATATGGGAGTGCAAAACCTTATATAATTATTTTGGCGGACATGCTTGAAATTTTTGAATTGGGCCATTATCTAATCATTGATTTGTAAGAGTTCAAAACTTCTATGCTGATAGTGAATAGAAATGATCTGTGTAAAAAGGCTTCTATACTGGCAGTGACAATGAAAATTAAATCTCATGTGATTTTCTTAGATAATGTTTGCTATTATCATTAGCAATGAAGTACATACACAACAGACACCAAACATGGACATGACACTAGCTTTCCATTACATTCATATAAGCCACATTTAACCTCAGTACTAGGTGTAAATCCAAGAGCACACTAATATTGAGGGTTAAGATAATATATTGCAGCATGCAAATGCCTACGGACTTCTTTGCCTCATCTTTCATCAATTGTGTTCCATAGAGACAGATAACTAAAGAGTAGGATAAATTTCATTAGTTTTCAGTTTTCATTTTTAAATCCGAGAAAAAACAAATGGAAATAATTAGAAGCATATTTTCTTCACACCATTGAAATGTTTTTGTATATCCTCTTCTGCTTGGTCCATTGCCTCACAAATGATCCTGATCCCATAGCTAGTTTTTTATCTGAGTTGACTGAGCAAAACACTTTAATAAGAGCTTCAAAAAAAATCACAATGCTCTTCCTCTTGGTCCAAAACCATCTCCTTGATGGATTTCCCACGATCCCATTCCTTTTCTGTGCAAAGTGGCTGGACTTTCATCCCTTACATGTCCACATTCTTACCAAAGCACCCTTGAGCTCAAGCAAACACTCTAAAGTAAGATAAGATGTGACAAAGCAAGTAAGGCCCATTCTCACTGTACCTATTGGTTGTAATTTTCCTACTCTTAGGAATATTTTCTTGATGGGTGAGAATCTTTTTAACTTCTTCTACAATCAAATCAATTCAATGTGCTGCACTAGATGTTCAATATAAGCTTTTTAATTCTGATGTTATAGTTTTACGACAAACTATAATAGTAAAGCAGGGTTCAATTATGATGCATAGTTTTACTACAAACTACTGTAGTAAAACTATACAAAATAGGTACAGTACATCAAAAGAACTAAGAAGGATATCATGTCTGTTTCAGGGCGGAAAAATTAATTTTTCAATTGGACACCTAAATGAGGTGTTTGACATGTATTGTATGTGTCGGTTGAAGGATCTTTGAGCAGCTTTTTGTTGTTATTATAAAAATGTTGTATTAGAAAATCTGTCCCTTGTATGTATTTTATGAGTGCAATGGACATGCACTGTCAGTGTAGAAGTGTTTTACATTGACAACCAATAGGAATTGTCTATTTTCCATGTTATACCATTAAAGTTGGTGGAGTGGGATGCTTTGGTGGAAATCAAGATTGCTATCAGGTGTCAGTGTAAAATTGTTTGACACTGACAGTGCATGTTCCTTTTTTTTGCATTTTATTTGGGATAGTTAATTAGTTATGTTGCACCATGTCACAATCCATTATATTTTTTTTGTGTGAACTGAGACAATATTTGCAAAATTGTTTTTGTTTCCTTAACAGCTCAGAAACTAGTGACAGAACACAACCAGAGACATCTGAACCGGTTCCGGGATTTCATGAACCTTATGGTCTTCCAGATCATCACCCTGGGTAAGAAACCCCTAATTCCTATTGCTATTTTAGTTTCAGTATGTTACATTTTGATGCTGCTCAGTGGTCTGATTGTCAAATATGATTTTACACAGTATTTCCCACTTTCTGTTGCAATTTTTCCAAAAATTTCTCTTTAGTTCTTTCCATTGAACGTGCATTTCTGATTTCCTAAGTCTAGAACAAATTGGTAAACATCAGGGTGTTACATAGTTGATGGTCCATGCGGAGAAAGTAGGAAAGCAATATATGTGTGTTTTTGGCCGGGTGGTGGGATATTTAGTGTTGATTTGATGGATAGGAAGTTATATGTGTGACTTTAATTATGATGTTCTATATATGGTTACCTCTTGCCTACCCTGCTAGAGATTTAAAAATTGAAAGTTCTTCACAGAAAAAAAGAAAAAACTGTTAAATATGATGTTATATTTATATTTCTTGAGCAAAGGTGGACACTTCTTTACTCACCGAAAAAAAGAAAAAGAAAAAACTGTTTTGCTTATTCTTCTTGTAAGTGACATACTCATCAGCTTTGATGGAATTATTATGTGCCATGCTGTCTTTATGATCCTCTCTAATTTTTTCTGTATACAATAAGTGCTTTCAGCTTCTGTACTAATTCATCGAGTTTTATTTTCTTGTTGTGTTTGTACAGAATCATTTTCCCTCCAGTTTCCATTGGTTCTGGTAGTGATCTTCTTCCAGGGCCTGCTGCTGGTGTGTATCCTTCAAGGTAAAACCCCAAATTACATTTTTTTTTGTCTCTCTTACAACAATTGTAAATTCCTCGTTTAACAATTCTTATATCTTTCGAAATGTTCCCCACTGGATTTCAGGGGCGATCACGACTTTGGAGGTGGCATGCTCGTAGGTAAGTTTTACAATTTCCAATTTAGTTAATATGTAAGCATGCATTATTAATGTTTAACCAAAATTGTTGATGCTGAGTTCGACACTTGAAAGCAGGGCCTAATGACCCCCGTTGGTTTGGTGGTATCGGTGGAGGGCCTGGTGGCATCGGTGGAGGACCTTCTTTTCCCGGAGGGTTGCCGTAAGTTGTTTAAACTTGTTACCATTATTGCTCTTTGATCGATCAGTGTAGTTAAAATGTAGAAGGCAGCAAAACCACATGGCGAACCACACCCTTGGGTGCTAAGTTGGGGTGTAAACGAGTTGAGCCGAGCTGAACACTTAAAGTTTGCACTTGTGGACTTTAGATATCCCAATCCACAAATAGTATCAGCTTATATGCATATATAATATAATGCTTTGGTAAAAAACAATGTATATAATGCAAAAATTCAAGTTATGTAGCAAATGACAGAATGTTAGCCACCAAATCACTTTAGTAGCTTTACCTATTTTATCATTTCTCCATACATCCTTTTTCATGTGTTGACCTACATGCGTCTTGAACAATATTTTTGGATCAATACTACTAAGTTACATCATTTTTTTCCAAAAATATATTTTATAAAAATTTCAATTACTTTTACTTTTACCCTACTTTGGCAGAAATAAGTAGTTTGTTAAAAGAATGGATCAATGGAGGAAAATGAAAGGAAGGAGTAGAAAGAAATATTTGTACTGTTTATTGTTAGCGCCTTTGAGGATGCCTTTTGCATTTGAGTTAACAACCCTGTGACCGATACCTGTGGCTATTTTTTATGCTTATATCTGATATCTGACTATGAATTTATCTAAATAGGGGTGTTCCGCCTGGTGCTCGATTTGATCCCTATGGACCTCCTGGTATCCCTGGTTTTGAACCCAACAGATTTGCAAGGTATGATGTTATTTATGTATATGTGCATATGGACACTAATGTGCCTGAATGTCTTCTTTTCTATTACACTTAATTGTGTATAAATTTTATGTATTTTGTTGTACTGCTGATTAGTTGAAAGTGAAGAAAAAAGTTATACCAAAATTTGGTATCTTTTTTAGATATATACATTTTGATGAAAAGTATCTCTTTAATATATATATTGGTATAGTATGAAAAATTATATGATTGTTGAGGTAAAAGAAATGTTGCCCAAATAACCCATAAAATGATCTTGGACAACATTTTTCAAAGGTGAAGGAATTATTAAATATAACAACATAAAATAAACACACGTTTCTTCCTCTATTATTGCAGGAATCCTAGA
This sequence comes from Cicer bijugum, assembly GCA_037974875.1. Classification (NCBI taxonomy): domain Eukaryota; kingdom Viridiplantae; phylum Streptophyta; class Magnoliopsida; order Fabales; family Fabaceae; genus Cicer; species Cicer bijugum. The sequence continues at coordinate 278,302 of JBBPBT010000720.1, read as the reverse complement.
AGGCCAGGATATGATGCTCATCCAGATTTACAACATTTCCGAAGAGATACTGATTCAGATTTCATATAATTGCAGTGATATAAACACCTCTCCTCACCTTCCATTTCTATATGATAATAATAGGATGATTGTAAATTTGTGAAAATTCAAGAATATAGTTTCAAATTTAGCTCAAGTAAAGATTTATACATTCTTATGTTTTTGTTTGTTATATCAATCATCAGAATATGAGACTTTATATAGTCGTCTTTTCAGTTTATAGTCCTCATAATCCTTTTGCTAATTAAAGTGTTGGTCCTTAATTTTAAATCCAAGAATTGGTAATTTGGAGTTTTTATTTTTTGGGTGGAAAGCAGGGCTATGACATGTTGATTTATATATGGCTTGTTTCTTACACGTATTTTTATACTTGACCTATTTTGAGTTGATAAATTGGTCATTAAGAATGTGAACGTCAATCACAATAGTAGTTAAATTTTATAGAGTGACTAATATGCTTCCTAAAAGTATAAAACATATGTCAAATTGATCCATCCCTTAGAAATTATAACATGACGTACTAAACGAAGAAGTTAAGGTAGCCATCAGAGTTATATTATGACATGCATGAGTTTAATGTGGAACATAAGCTTTTAGAAATGCTACATTCATGTAGGATTGACATAAAATATATGTTGGGACATATGATAGCATTTATAAGCTAATAGATAAATTATTTTGATTGACAAATTACAATTTTAAAGAATTGTTTGCTTTTTGTGTAATTGTGCGACAATTTTTGTTCATAGTTTCAATGACTAATTGTTTTGTTTTTGATTAATTTTTGTTCATACGATTTCAATATGGTCAAATTGGTTGTCTCAAAATACTAGAGTTTTTTGTTTTTTTGTAAGTAGCAAAATATTTGTACATTTGCACGAACTCGCGTTATTGTATGTAAATTGAAAAGTCTGACATTATATAAATAAATTTTATTTGTATTTAAAAGATTTTTACACTTTTTTCAATAAAATATTGAAAGAATAAATTAATGGTCAACTATAAATTCATCTATTAATTAATTGACTTGTGAAAAGTCATTTATAACTATAAACTCATCTATATATCTATGAACTCACAGTCAAATATGAATTGATCTATTAACTAATTGATATTTGAAGAGTAATTATCAATATTTTTTGATAAATTAATTATTAATTTTTTCTTCACTTAAATATAATGATGTCGTGGACAAGACAAATAAATGAAATAATGATAGGAGTTCATACGTTTCCACTTTAAATTAGTGGTAACTTTTATGATTATCATTTATATAATAAGTAGTAAATTAAAAATAAATACAAAATGTTAAAATATTTTTCTCTTAAAACTTTATTATACAAAAGATAACACAATACAATGATATATACCAACAATAGGAGGATACAAAAATATTCACCATATACATTATCTAATATTTTCTCATGGGAATTGACAAAAAAACTTCCGTAACTATCATTTTAAAGAACAAAGTGTTATTTGATCTCATTGAGAACTTCAAACCAAACTCACAATTAGATATGTCGTTCGAGCAACTATTTTAGTTTTTGTTTCCTCAACAGAGCAATTATAGTCCCAAGATATTTCTTTTAAGATTGCAAAAGAACTTTTATCATCAAAGAAGATTCTCAGTTACCCTCGTCATAAAATTCTAGTGAACATTTGTTTCCTTTTAATACTTCATAGGTTGAAGGTTACCAATAAAGTGCAATTTGGGGTAATGTTGATAACTCTCATCAATAGTTTAGTTGTGGTAGTTATTAACAAACCATTTGGCATCACTGATTTTGATTATGTGCTCCCAAATACTAATTTTTCATTTTTCCTGTATTCTACTTCTATGTTTAGTATTAATAACCCATTTGGCCTAAAACTATACTTGAAATCTGCATCACGGTTACACAATAAATTTCATCACAAATATTACCCCAAGAATTAAACAAAAACAAAATTCCACTTAGGGAGTTATTTCCAAATAAAAGGAAAAAAGATAAGCTAAAACATGCGTGAAATAGAAAGAAAAAAAACATGACATGAACAATAACCAAACATTTAAGATCAATTAAATAAAATGAGAAGAAATGTGATATTTTAAAGATGTGTTTATCTAATCAAATCAAAAAATGAGGAAGATAATTTTCGCCCCTTGTGTTTAAACCCACCATTGCTTGACAAAAGATAGAAAAAGAAGAAAATGGAAATAAATGAGAAAGTGTTAGATGAGAGGAAGAAGATATTGTTTGTGATGAAAGTTTCCAAAACATATTTGGAATTTTTTAATAGCTATATTAATACGCCGGTTAATCTGTTTGCATCTTATATAAATAAATTGGTGTGAGTGAATGAAACTTAAAGTTTAGTGTAATACACACACTTTAAAATTTATTTGGGCAACCTTCATCATCATTAGTTTCATCTTCTTTTTATTCAAGATTTGCATCATAGCTCCAACAAAATATCCAACATTCTATAGATTTGATTTTGGTTTTAATTTATTTTTGAACAATGACCGCTTCTTTTAAAAAAAATGAACAATCACACATTCTGAAAGGTACATAATCAATTTATATTAATATATGATATGTTTAATATTCATATATTAAATTAAATATAGTATATTCGTCAAGATTGCACGTCTTGTTGCCGACTTACTAACATATATTCTTGATGATAACTTTATTTTGGTTTCTATATGGATGAATTTTGTTTATTTAGATTTTAAAAATTAGTTTGTCTTGATTTTTATTAGTGACATTGTATGGGTTTGACTATTGGTTGATATTTTGGTTTTAAACCTTGTATTTTGAAATTATAGACAAAAAAAAAAAACACAAATTGAAATGACAATATGTTGTAATAATTGTATTGAACCTTTTAATTTTGAAAACAAAACTCACGTAGATGTTAATTACCATGGTCGTAGATATAGCATTTATATAGTTCTAAATTTCTATGATTTTATGAAATACTCATAATTGTAGAATATATTGAAAAGCAAATGACATAAAAGTTTATATATGTGATAATTAAGATGCTTATTAATTATATGTGATGCAATGTAAAGAGATAAAATGGCAAAAGTATCATGGTTTGGTGATAGTTGGTCAACACTATCAAGAATATAT
>JBBPBT010000720.1:249438-260238 GCA_037974875.1 Cicer bijugum | reverse complement strand
GATCTAAAAAGAAAATTTATGTCACTAAATGTTCTACAAATTGTAACGATAATATATTATCTACACACTTAAATATGAGAATAGAGCATTCTCAAGTTTGTTTATGAAAAGAGTGTTTTTTTAAAAAAAAAAATCGAATATCTTCTACGAATAACTATATAAATTAATTTCTTGAGCTGAATAAAATTACAATAATTATAAAAAAAATTTCTCAAATTTTTTTAAATTACAACACTCTCAAGACGAGATAATTAGATTCACTAGATAAATAAAATTCTTACTTTAGGCCTAGAAAACAATTCAAAATTTGAACTACCATACTATAGAAAAATAACTTTTATTTTTATATCTCACTCACTCTTAGAAAACTAATTTTTTATTTTTATATCTCACTCACTCTTAGATAGCCTCTAATGTCGATTTATTTTAAATACATTTCACCTAAAATAATTTGAGCAAAAGTATAAAATCTTGGTGATTTAAATCATATATATATATATATATGGTAATCAATATTATCATTGGTTTATCTTTTTATGAGTGTGCCTTTTGCAAATTCTAAATGTAGACTTGGGTCCTTGTCAGTTCCTCCAAATGTGGCTTTTCCTTCTCCAACTGCCATTTCATTATTTACCTATTCAATGACATAAAAACATCAACAAATCTAAACAAATTTAAGTTGGAATCGACGAAGAGCAAAGAAAACTCACTAAGTTTGGGTCCAACAAAATAGATAAAAAGATAAGATCACATACCATATGGTCGGGTTAGGTGAGGTCATCCTCTTACTCATTAATAATTTTGTACTTCCAAATAATGCGTTCCTACAAACCCAAAAATAGCCATCAAAATAAATCAATCAATAATACCCCAAATATATCCATAGAAAAAAGTGAATTATGGACACACGTTAATATTTCTAAAATTCAATTCTTATTTTAGTTACTAAAAAAATTTAGTATATAATTTTGGTGATGTGTATTAAGGCTTGTTTGTTACAACTTTAAAAAAAATTATTTTTAAAGTATTTCATTTTTTTCTATAACTTATTTAAACAATATTTTTTTAAAAGCTTCAAAGAAAAAGTTGTTTAAATAGCACTTCATAAAAAATTGTTTTAAACATTTCTTCTTTTTACTATAACTTTCTTTATAATATAATTTCAAAAAAAAAAAAACTTAAATGAGAAGTTATTTTGAGTAATTATTAATAAAAATTATTTTTGAGAGATATAATTTTGTTTAAATGTAATTTTTATTACATTAAAAGCTTTATCAATGAGTTTCAACTATTGAATACTAAAATTACTTTCGTGATCTATAATAAATAAGTTTAAATTAATTTCTATTATTTTTAAATAATTTTTATAAAAATCAATTTTTAATAAAAACAGGTCCTTCTAGAAACTAAAATAGACTCAATTTCAAAAATTAAATCTGATAATATATATATATCAGATTAAATAGACTCTATTTTTGTGCGCGTGCTATTAGTTTACACCATTTAATTAAATAATTTTTAAATAAATGTTAGATGGTCCCGCAGTTTAGTGGTCGTGACATTGGATTCTGAAGAAAGGATGTCAATATATTGTGGAGTTCTGGATATTCATATAAAATAATTTTGATTTGAGCGGAAAAACTCTATTTTAATAAAACTCGAGTATGAGTGAATTTATAATATCAATATTCGCTTTACACATCTTCTTAAATTTGTATCTTAATAATATTATTATTATTTTAAAATTTTATATGTATGTACACCTTTAATATATTTAATATTTTTTTAAATATCGAAAATTATAATTTTCTTTTAATAAAAAATATAATTTTAATATTTTTTATTTTATAATAATAATTATTTTACTATATTAATTATAAAAATATAATTTTTAAATTTATTATTTTATATATATGAGTGAGTGTAAAAAAATATTAAATTATGTCTCTACTCCCTCCAATTCCATGCCTACTTTGAATCTAGTAACCCAAATTTAAATCTCGGCCAAACCTAAATAAATTATATTTTTTAATTGAAAAAAAATTAAATAAAATATAAGATTATAAATTTCCTTTAATAATTTTCAGAGAAAATATCATTAATTTATTTTCTTATTTTTCCTATTTTCCATCCTTTACATTTACTATTTTATTGTTGTTTCATAGTTTATAAGCTATTCCACTATTATTTATATTAAAAAAAAAACATCAGGTATATAACCATTTCAATCATACGTATAAAATAATCATATATTTTTATATTTAAAAAATATATCAATTATTTTGTTAGAAGATACAATGAATTTTAAATATATTAGTAAACTATATCTTTTACCTAGGAAACTATATCCACTAAGCAATATAAAGCGAGATAAGTTTTAACATACTATTAAAAAAAGTGTGTTTCTTTATTATTCATATTTTACTTAATATTAATTTATCTATGTAAATGTAACTATATTATCTATGAAATTTAACTAATTTAAGAGTTTTTATGTATTTATTTATTTTTAATTACAGTAATTAAATAAATTACTTTTATAATTAAATTTATTCATAAATAATATATTAATACTTAATTTAATAGTATAAAAATATATTAGGCTAAATACCACCCGTGGTCCCTTAACTTAATTTTCAGTAGCGTTTTAGTCATTTATTTTTTTTTTTTCTCGAGTTGGTCGTTTATTTTAATTTTAAGTGACAATTTGATATCTTATGTTTTAAAATTTCAACAATGTTATTATTTTTTATACAAAAATTCAAATAAATCATCAAAATTTTCAACCAAAACCCATAAAATTAATAATCATCTTCAATATAATATAAATTTTATCAAATCTATAACTCAAATATTCAAATACGCTCATATTTTCATCTCCAACAACATCAAACAAAGAATGAAAATATGACTTTATTTCAAGATTTAAGATATGAATTTGATTAAATTTGTATTTTATTGAAGATTATAATGAATTTTTTGGGTTTTGTTTGAAAATTTTGATAATTTTTTTTGAATTTTTGTATAAAAAAGATAACATTGTTGAAATTTTAAAATATCAAATTATCACTTAAAATTAAAATAAAAAACTAACTTAAAAAAAATAAAAAATTAAAACTTTATCTAAAATTAAATTAAGTTAAAAGACAAGATATTTAGCAAATATATTAATAATACTCAAATGTATAATAAAGTAGAATTGAAATATTTGCTCGTAGCAATTCGAAGCGTTTATCCACGGGGCGATACTCAGTTTGACCTCTCGGTACTTGAAGAAAAAGAAGAGGAATGAGAGAAATATATACACCCTCCTCTGTTTTTCTGGGGGCATAGAAAATTATATGGTCAAGAAAAAATTAAAAGCTTATTTTTGTAATTTTTATATATTTTGAAAATGAATAATTTATATTTAGTATGTTTGTATATTTTATTTTTCATTTTTAGCTGAATTTTTTAAAACAATGGGTGTTTAGTAATTTAAAATTAACATAAGGTAATTAAACCAAATCAGATTATTTCATTTTATAAAAAATAAAAGACAAAATACAATAAAGCGTATAATGATAAAAATAGAATTAGTCTCTAATATCAAATATTAGGAATCTCACCTTAAAGACAATTAAATTTAACCCAATATTATTTTAGAAATGATTATATGTATTTGTAAATGAATATTTTTAAAATATATATTTATATAAATATATTTAATTCTATTCTTTTAATATTATATTGAGTATCACATCTATAAAATAAATTTATTTTGAAATAATATAATTTTTAATATAATATCAATTTTTAATTTGTGTATTATATTAATATTATATATAAGAGTGGAAATAGGTCAGGTCAGGCTAGACTTTGAAAGGCCTGAGTGAAGTCTACAATTTATTTTTTCGGTCTAAGCCTAGCCTACGGCTTATCATAGGCTTTTTTTTTCAGCCTGCCTTGGCCTTTTAAATAGTTTGACTTGGTCCGGAAGCCTTTTTAAATGCAATCATTATTATCTCTTAAACAAATAAGGAACAACTACTGAATGATTGACTAACAACTATTAAATATAGAACGGCATCTAGAGATGACAATAAAATCCGCACCTGCGGGTACCCACCCAAACCCGCTTGATTTGGGCGGGGAAAACCCGCTTTAATTGGGTGCGGGTGCGGGTGCGGATTTTCCCCGACATTAAAATTCGGGGGCGGGGGCGGGGGCAGGGGCGGGGGCGGGTTTGGGGTGATGAAATCCACCCGCACCCGCACCCGCACCCGCATCCGCCCTGCAAGTAATATTATTGCAATTTTTAAATTTTATATACATATATATATATATATTAAATATATTTAATATTTTCTTAAATATTAAAAATTATAATTTTATCTTTATAGAAAATATTTTTTTATTTTATTATTATTTAATAATTATTATTTTATTATAATAATTATGATTTTTTAATTTATAATTTTATATATATGAGTGGGTGCGGGTGCGGGCTGGGAAACCCGAGACCCGTTGCGGGCGGGGATGGGTGTCTATATTTTACACCCGCTATGAAACGGGGGCAGGTGGGGTTTTCCTTGTTTAGTCGGGTGCGGGTGTGGAGTAAGCGAAATCCGCCCCCGCCCCGCCCCGTTGCCATGCCTGCACCTAATGAATATGAAATAATTACTAAGTGATTGCCTAATTAATAGAATTTAAAATAGAAAATAATATTATTAATATAATAATAAAAAATACTATTAATAAATAATAAATATATATAGACCGACTTGTCAGGCCTAATAGGCTTTTTTATAAGTCCGAGCCTGACCTATTTAAATAAATAGGCTTTAAAACCAACCTGAGCCTAGCCTTTTTATTAAATAGGTCATGCCAGACAAGATTATAAATAGGTCAGGCCATAGACCCTTACGGACGGCCTAACCTATTTCCATCTCTAATTATATATATTATTTGTGAGTTATTGCATTTTTATTTACATTTTTTAGTACAGAATTAAATTTTTAATAACAGTAAAAATATCAATACTAAATAAAGATTATTTAGTAAAATTAATGATATCTTTATTTTATTTATAATGTTTTCTTACTATGTCAAATGTCACATTCATTGTGTTGTGGATTTTAAAAAGTAATATTTTTATACTTACTACTACTATCGCTTAAGAAAATAAAAAAAAATATATATAAAATAGTAAATTTTTAATAATTAATTTAAAATTGATATTTATAGCTTATTTGTTGCTTTTCTTTTTGAATAATTACTTTTAAAGAATTTCATATGTTTGTTATGTCTTTAAAAAAAAGTTAAAATATAAAAATAATCAAAAAACTATTTCAGATACAAATAATTCTTTAATAGCTTCTTCAAAAAATTACTTTTTACGTCTGATATATTTTAATAACTATTTTATTATCATGAACAAACACAAAATAAATTTTGTTTTTTAAAATCAGTAACAAATAATCTGAAAAATATTAAATTTTACAAAATCATTTTATTTATAATCTATAAGAAAATTCTCGAAGAAAAAGAATTTAATGACATTTATATTTACGATACATATTAAGTAATTTTGTGATATTAAACGTTTGAATTCTTGAAAAACAATATTAAAAATTTAAGGATTTTGACCACACAATCATCCTTTTTTGGCTTATAAATAAATGAGTATGAGCAGAGGTTTCTATCACTCTCTCTCTCTCTCTCTCTCCTCAAATTTACAACCTTTTCACGTGTCTCTCATTTTCATACTTCTGTTCTCCTTTCTTCACTCTGTTTGTTTCCTAGGAAAAGAAGAAGAAAAAAACTCAATTCTGTTTTTTTAAATTATTATTATTATTATTACAAACTTGTTCTTAGGGGCGGTGGTTGATGTTTCTTTGTGGAGTTGTCTTCACATAAAAAATCAAACTTTGTTTGAAGGATTGAAGCATAGATTAGAAAAGAAAAAAAAAATGGAAGGAAACAAGCAAGTTGGTTCTTCATCTTCTTTCACTTCTGAACTCTTTGGTTCCAATGAGTTACATCCATCTTCTTCTTCTGGAATTTTTGACTCTATTTTTTCTCCATCTCCTAAAGTATGTTATTTATTTATTTATATAATTAATATTTTATTTGTTTGTTTAGTTTGACTTTTTTAAACTCCAATTCAATGCATTTCATTTCATAGTTATAATGCAAATTTTACTATGTATTCTTATTATTAGAAATTAAAAAGCACATACATCAATTGGAATCGAATATAAGCAAAAGATATTTGACCCTTATTATTGTTGTTGGTTTTGTTTAAAACAAAATTACAAAATTTCAAAAACAAAGAAATAGTGAAAATTTTGATCATTGAAGTTACAATTTGATTATCATTATAATTTTTTTTATGGTATGTGATGATTCAGGTGTTTGGAAGAGAGTCTCTGAACTCTGCACTGAATGGAAAAACTGTCACTGAGGGATGGAACTCCAAAATTGGTAAAATTTCAAAATGGGATATTAGCCCTATTTTCCTTGATCTCAAATTTCCTTTAACCCTCTATGATTAGAGTCTTATTGATTCAATTTAACTAGATAAGATTTTGTGTATATACATGAAATAGTATAAATTAAATTCAATAAGATATTTTGATTAATTTATGAAGAAACAAGTTGTATAGTTTTTTCCAATGCTATTTTTCCTTGTTCTCAATGCAGAGTACATAAGTAAGGGAAGTGATGGTGAAAATCAGAAGAAGACAGCATATAAGGATATGAGTTCTATTTATCAAGAACAAAGAGTTCAACCATGTCACCTTAGTTCATCGATCTACTATGGTGGTCAGGACATATATTCTCATCCTCAGAGTACACGAGATTCAGAATTGAACACTTTGGTATATGATATTGCATTATTATTTAAACAGCATAACTAAAATTGGTGTAGATGCATATTTGAAAACACCATTCAACGCTCTCATTCTTACTAAAATCTTAAAATTTGGATATTTTCTGCAGTCTGCAAAATCACGCAGTCAGCATATCGATGACTGTTGGGTTGAGAATAGACTTTTTAGATTTCAAGCTCAGTATGTTAGTTTTTTTTAAAAAAAGCAATCAAAATTTCCATTGAAATTTGGATCGTCAAATCTCAATCCAACAACCACGCCAACAACCACGACGTTATGACTGCGAAAATATGTGGTTTTACTAACTATAGACAATCCAAATTCATAATCCTTGCTAACTCCAAAATGTAACAATTTTATTAGTAAAATGCTAAGATGACTTCTGAATTAAACAATGGTACTTTAGGATGGAATGATAGTAATGACTAAAATGATTTTTCTTTTATCAGTACAAGAAAGATGGGGGAGAGGATGATTCAGGAAGTGCCTCAAGAGGAAACTGGTGGCAAGGTAAGACATATACTATTGTCTAATGGATTTGTAGTGTAAACTTTGCAATTGGTTTTTATGTCATGAATTTTTCACCAATTTAATATTTTGTGACATTCTATCAACAGGATCTCTCTATTATTAAAAAGAGTATACTTGCCAATGGATATACTCCTCAAGGTATGAAATTCATATATGTTAGATATGATTTACACCATTGAAAATTAGTTTATACCGAATGTGTATGATCCTTTTTGAACATATAAGTTACATGATTTGGATTTTCTATTTGTTATATATTTTTTGGAGTTCCTCATAAGTATTTATAACTGAGCTAATAAATTTGAACTAACTTCTGGTTAATATTACCCAACTTATAACTACTTATAACGAACAAATTATTTATGTAATTGCGTCTTTCACTTGAAATCAAATATGATATGAAATCTGAAATCTAATGGTCTAAATTCATTGACTGCGTGAGCATGTGATTACTCAACTACAGAGAATCCAAATCCGTTAGAATATGTTTGACCATGTGTTATTAATCAGTTGCATTCATAATTGCAGGTTAAGTAGGAGGATAGTGTGACAGTGTTGTCCATCTTTTGTAACATGGAAACGTTGTACCGTAGTTATAAATAATGCTGTGGATGGTTAGTTGCTTTCTAAAGCCATACAACAGAATCACAATATGGACCTATAGTTATAAGTATATATTTTTCATTTTCCTGTACAGAATATGGTACTCAATGATGGTAATCTATAAGTTTTTTTATATAGAAATATGTATCATCAGCTACTTTTATGTCGCTGAAATGGGAGAAACTCTATTTTTAGTGGTTTCCCCTCTATGTAATATGTATTTCATATGTAGTGACTCAAGCCTCTTGCTGAACTGAAATAATTTGTTTTATGAATATAATTCCTACTAGTACTGTATTAATTTTTTTGGATAAATAACTTCAATTGCGGCAAAACTTCTAGAAACTCATCGTTTGAAACTTTGGTGATGATGGACAAAATTTCTCACAAGTTTAAATTAATTGTTTTATTCGTATTTATGGCTAAAATAATGACCTATTTGATATGAATTATAAAGATACATTTGTTTTCTCTTATTTTTATCAAATTAACCTCAATAAAATCAAATATTTGTTTTTGCTCTGAAGATGAAGAAAGAGTAATGTACAAGTATATCCTCATTTTTCTCCCATTTAACCAAAATGTCCCACTTCCAAAAAAATATCCCAAATTGCCCTACTTTTTCTCCACAACACATCGTCGCATGCCCACTACACGACCTCAATTTTTTGCCACTTGTGGAGAAAAAGTAGAGCAATTTGAGATATTTTTTTGGAAATGGGGTATTTTAGTTAAGTGGGAGAAAAAGGAAGATATACTTGTGCATTACTCCGAAGATAACTGCCAACTTTTTTCTAGTGGCAAAACGTTTTCTCGAGTATTTTAACATTGCTTCATTTTCGTATTTTCGTGCAGTGCATTAAATTTTTTGTACTATATATTATTCCCCTATACCATAGAACACAGTTGTATGAGTGTGATACCATACAACACAACAACACAATTGTATGGGTGTACAAACTTTTTAAACCATGTACTGATGTTTTATAAATCTTTATCAATTTATTTTGTTTTTGAGTTATTCATCAATCTAGTGTTGATATTATACATGTATGACATTTTGATCTCCGAATTAACAACAACAAAAATTGAACTCTTCTTTTAAATTGAAAATAGATTAGTGTGATATTAAGACATTTTGATTTCTGAATTATCAACAATAAAAATTGAACTCTTCTTTCAAATTGAAAATAGATTAGTGTGATTGATGACTTAGGAATAGTATTATCATCTTAGATTTTTATATTAATTTCATTCGCACAAAAACAAAATTGTATAATAATGAATGCGACTCTTTATATAGTTTTAGAGTTTTATTTTTGTCAATGTAGAATTTTATTTTTTTTCAATACTTTTTTTTATTCTTTAAATTAAGAAGGTTAGGATGATTTATGTACTTATTATTCTTGCACGCATCATCTTTTAGTGAATTTTCAAAGCTGACTCATCTAAGAACAATGTGATTTGAATTTATTTTTGACTATCTAGTTTATGCCATTGTTGTAGATTCTGAAGTCATTTTTGCTTCACATTCACGGGTTGTAGATGATGAAGTTACTAAAAGAATAATAAAATATTCTTGAAGAGTTGGAAAGTTAAGATTCATGAACCATCTTTATTACTTACACTCCATGAAATCCAACAAATTTCGACACAATGCTATAAGTTAAAACACCATTCAAAAGTAGAGTGTGGTCCAAACCCTATGAAGAATAATTATCTAGAGACATGTACAAAATAGTTGGTTAATGGGCATGTCCACTCAATTTCTTATCCTATAGTAGTTTTCTTTGGATTGAATCTATGTTTATATACTATGTCCAAAACATGATCCATCTCATCTATCCTTATCCATCAATGGTGGATTTTTCTGCTTGTGTTTTTTTTTTCCTTGGGGCATTGTTAAAATATTTAAGAATAGTATTTGGTAGAGATACAATACAACTACTATAGTTGAGCATAGTTACTTGGTCAGCTATTGCCTTTTCTTTAAAATTGAGAAAATAATTTAAAGTTTATAAACAATGTCGACTAAATTATCTAGTTATTTTTTAAAAAATTAAATATTGTCCTTGCTAATGTTATTTTTTCACAACTCCATCTTTCTACAAAGGAAAATGGATTAGCTGCAGTTGAAATTATGTCCATCAAAACCTTCTACAAAGGGAGAGAATTTTAATTTTCTTTCTTTAATTAAAATATTGTCCTCTCTTAGATGCCATTTGGTGAACATGTGTCAAATGAAAATACTATTGCTAACTTATCTTTGGTGCTTGGAGTTGAATGTTGATGTAAAACTAGTCATGAATTTCCATATTTCCCTATGTTTTTTCCCTCTACAAAATCAGTACTATTGATATTCACAAGTAGAAAGATTGTGCATAATTGAACAATTGTATGAAGATAATTACTGTGTGTCAATAACAGGACGGTACTACGGTTCACTTTAAAAATAAAAAATAAACTAGATTATGGTTTGTGTGTTCCGCGATATTAATTAATTAATTTTATAAATTTTATAAATAATATTTTGTATATTATAAATATAGTTATTTTATAATATTATTTTATTAATTTATAATAATTGAGTATGATTAAAAAGTTAAAATGAGTGAAAATCATGTTTATTACAATCATCTAATTTAATTTTTTAAATATTTTATAAAATTCACATGATAACTTATTATATAGGGTATTTATTTATTTCCTTGTACTTTGATTGTCAATTTGTTTTTCAACATATAATGGTATTTATATTTATTTGATGAAATAAAATATAAAATACAAACTC
>JBBPBT010000720.1:232315-245249 GCA_037974875.1 Cicer bijugum | reverse complement strand
AATTCTGAATTATTTTCTGTAAAGGAAATGATTAATTACATATTCAATATTAATATGATTCTGGATGAAATTTATCTATAGTAAGTAATAAATTTAAATCAAATTTGTATTTTGAATTATTTTATATAATTTTAATTTGATATGATTTGTTATTAAGATAATTTTATTTGTAATTTTTTTTATAATTCAAAAGTTAAATTATTTAGAGGCTGACTCTAATTTTAAAATGAACTCTGTAAGTTTTTAAATAATTCATTGATATTATAAAATTCAAAATTTTTATTTTTTATAATAGTTATGTTCTTTATTAAATTATTTTTAAACAGAAAAATTACTAGATTATATAATTGAAAAATTTTAAAATACCTATATATGAAGAGTATATATAATATATTTTAAAAAAAAATAATTATGAAATTATATGATTAAGAAAATATTATTAAATTATTGTGAAATTATTAATTTGATCAAACGGCCAATTATCTAATCTTTGATGTCCATAAAATTCATACGACAATAAGTTAACTTTAATTTGCACATGATACATTTAATCATATGTGGTCTTTAGTGTCAAAGGGTAAATGAACGCTGGTTTGCATTGTGAAATCTTTTGTGTTTTATCCAAATCCTTTTTAGTCTTTAGTTCTGAATTAGTAGTATGAAAGTTACAAACAACTTAGATAAGATAATCAACTTTTAGATCAAACAAGATTAACTATGTGTGGAATATGAAAAACTTATATCGGAGAATTAATTGTTGGATTGAAGTTGATTATTGATCATATGAGTGTTGCAGATAACTTAGATATTAAATTGAATTTGTCGTATGAACAGTACATACTATTTAAAATCAAGAACCGACTATTTTAGTCTATATAAAAAAAAATCAATTTTCGATCATAATATGACTAAACTTTACAAATATACTATCTTTTATTTCTTGAGTTTTTTTGCTTGAATTTTTTTGATTGAATTTAATTATTAAAAAATTATAAATATTTATGGGAGAATGATTATAATATTTTAAATAAATTTGGAAAAAATCATTTAAATATCAAAATGACTCACATAAATTGACTTAACACAAGAGACTAAGAAAACAAATTCTATAACACTAACTTTCAAAGTATTAATTTACATTAATAATATTGCAAAACACACTAATAATTAAAATAAATGGTTGTAAAATGATTTTTTTATTTAATTTAATTATTATATTTTTTAATATATATACAAAAATCTTAAACGATAATTTATTATGAAATGAAATAATATTTAAAAAATAATAATACTTTTCCGTATAATATTGATAATTGATTTGCTAAACAAACAACCAGTTGTTGTAATGGTTAGTCGAGTTGTGCCGGTTGGATCAATGTAAAAATAACAACATAATTTTAATTGGTGTCATATTATTATTATAGCCACTTATTCACAATTCTTCGTAGACCAACCTAAAGAAGGGCAACCTAGACTCTCATGCTGGTCTTTTTTTTTTTTTTTGAAACTCATGCTTGTCTTAAATCAATGATATATGTAAAGTTTAATTATGGGGAAATTTTGCAAATTGTTGGAAATTAGCAATTTTCTACTATCTCCGTGTTAGTAAAGTTGGGATGGAAGAAGATGGTTTGAGTTTGTTGGCAGAGAGGAAAACCGAGAAGAAAACTAGGCCAAACATTGTTCCATATAATATGCTGATGCATAATCATTTAGTTTGGCCAACATTCATTCAATCACATTTGACTTGAATTTCTTGCTAATGGAGCCATGCATAGCGTTAGCATACCTCCCTAAACTTTCTCTACAAGAAAACACTCATTTTGTGGCCAACTTTACAAATATTTTGTGGCCGAAAAAAACTCTCACAAATATAAAAAATCAAATTGATCTTTATTTGTGGCCGAAAAATCCTTCACAAAAGACTAAAATTTTAATTGAATTTTGTGGTTGATTAAATCCTAAGAAAATCACAACGTTGTCATTATGTGAGGGTTTAGGCTTCCACAAAATTCAGCTGAGAAAATCATTGGTCTGTTGCACTTTGTGGCTGCACAGGCTGTCACAAATGCCTATAGTTCCATTGCAATTTGTGGCCGCCACAAATTCCTTATTTTCTGACTGTTAAAGCCGCCACAAATGTCCATTGTACAGTTGGATTTTGTGGCAGCTTTGGCTGCCACAAAGGATCAATTATTTTCTATAAATATCACTCCACCTCTCTTATCATTTTTTTACTTCTACCTTCTCTCTACACTTTCTTTCTAAATTTTCTCACCACCTTCTCTCTACAAAAATTATTTCTCCAAGCTTTTTCTTTACTATATTGAATTTTGATAAGTTTATATTTTATATTTAGTTTTTTAATTTTATTTTTGATTTGAAGTTATTTATTTAATTTATATTATTATTGAATTTTTAGTTTGACAATGGTGATATTGTGTTTACTTCGAAGAGTTCTCAGCTCTGTAAAAACTTCAAGTCAAACACTACCCGACATCAAGTTAGTATTTTATACATTTTAAATATAGATTAGTAAAATATGTGATATTATAAATATATTTATATTATTTTTAAAATATATAAAAAGCTCGTCATTCGAAATGTTATTATAGATTTGTGTAGAAAAAAAATAGAAATGTTGTTTACATAATATATGATAAATAAAAATCGAAAACACATATAAAATTTATTGATTTTAATAAAACTATTTTTTTAAAAAAAAAAACATTATTAAAATTGATGATATTAATATTTGTTGATAGTTATTAAAAAGAGTTGTAGTTGATTTCGTACAAAAAAATTTATATACTTTAATGGTCTCTATTTTTGTTTATATATAAGGAATTATTTTATGAAAAATTTCATTAAACATCATTTAAAATTTTATTTTGGTTTATATAAGTATAGTCTTGATAATAATTTATTATATTGTTTGCAAATGCTCCCCTAATTGACATATAAAGTATGTCAAAATTTATATATAATGCTTTTGAAAAATAAAGCAATTAATATATAAAACATCGATATATATATATATATATATACACACACACACACACACACACACATATATGAATATAGACCGTAGTTGGATGTACAATAGAAATTTTCCTAGAAGGAAGGGTCTTAAACAACGTTTTGCTAACAAGGTTGAAGACTTTCTCAATTTTGCGAAAGTGCATAAAATTGTCGAAGATAAATGGGGGATAAAATGTTCATGTTGTTTATGTCGATGTAGACGGTTTAAGAGTGAAGATGAAATAAGAATGCATTTATATGCAGATGAATTTATGCATAACTACTGGATTTGGACTAATCATGGGAAAGAGTCTCCGACAGCGTCTAATCACTACTAGAAAAATGGATTTTAGCGTCGGCCCACGACTCCGACGCTAAGTAGCGTCGGTGTAGCGTCGGTTTAGCCGATGCTGAGGAAATAAATGATGTCTTTCAATTTTGTTGACAATTAGCGTCGGCGTGGCCGACGCTATGTAAAATAAATCTAACGCTAGTTTATTTATTTAATTTTTAATTTTTAATTTTTAATTTTTAATTTTAATAGTTAGCGTCGGAGGGGCCAACACTAATTTATTTTCAAATTTTTTTATATTATTTGTAAAAACAAATTGTGCCCTTAATTAGAAAATCCAAATTGAACCTTAGCCTTCTCCTAAATTTCAAACCCTTATCTCACTATTTCTCATTGTTGAACCGCAAATTTCGAACTCTTTTCACCGATTCATTCCTCTCAATTTCGTGACTGCCGCTGAACCTGTGACCGTCACTGTCCCCCTCTCGAATCCATCGTTGTTGGACTTAAGTCCCCTTAATCACAATTTTGACATAATTAACAAACATACAATGCTCGTACATCATTTGATAAATCTAACATTTTAACTGAGTAAGATTTCAAGAACAACAACTCAACCCTACATACGTGAGACAATAGCTTGGAACTCAAGGAATCAATAAAAGTTGGAAAATTTACTGAGCAAATCGATTAGGCAATCGATTCTGTAAAGGGGTTGTATGAGAATGTGTAGTCTGCGATTAAACAATCGATTAGGCAATC
This sequence comes from Cicer bijugum, assembly GCA_037974875.1. Taxonomy (NCBI): domain Eukaryota; kingdom Viridiplantae; phylum Streptophyta; class Magnoliopsida; order Fabales; family Fabaceae; genus Cicer; species Cicer bijugum. Next base: position 241,174 of record JBBPBT010000720.1, on the reverse strand, counting down.
AACAGGCACAATCATTGAAAAAATTGTGCAAGTCAGAGGCAAGCCATTTAACAAGCTAATCGATTGGTAAATCGATTGTTCAAATCACAAAGACTAAAGCTGATTGTAAAAATCGATTGACAAATCGATTGTGCATGTCACAGATCCAAGTGGTTTATTAAGCTAATTGATTGGTAAATCAATTGTGAAAATAAAGTTTCAAAAGGAACATGGTCTCTGACAAACACAATCAATTGGACAATCTATTTAATCAAATTTCTTTTGTAACAGGTTTGGTATCAAACGATTAGGCAATCGATTGAATGAACCAACTAATAAATCATTTTTCAGAAACATAGCACCTAATCGATTGGCACATCGATTGGCTTGAAATAAGCTAAGTCCTTGGAACAAGCAAAATTGATTGGCAAATCGATTTGATGAAAAACCACTGAGTCCCTGTGACCAGTGAAATCGATTGGCACAACGATTTGTTTGAAATAAGCTAACTCTCTGTAATAATCCAAATTGATTGACAAATCGATTGGAACAAAATTTTAAGTCACAAAGGAAGCTTAGCCTATGGCCAAATCGATTATGTGACTAAATGAATCGCTTATGTGAATTAATGAATCGACTGAGTAATCGATTGTTTTGATCTCGTCGTTGGAACAAAACACCTGTAATCGATTAGGCAATCGATTCCATTATGAACTGCACATATTTCTCTGAAAGGTGCATTAAAATAATCGATTAGGTAATCGATTAGTTTATGTAGATTGAAGATTCAAGAAAAACAAGATACGCGATAATCGATTGGGAAATCGATTGATCTGTTGTTTTTCAGAAACTATATAAACGTTTTCAATCACTTCTTCTCATAACACTCATGACTCACATATACACACACAAAGAACTTTTGCACAAACGTTTGAATAACTTTCTAACATCTTTTCTCACATTTGAATAATCTGTGATATTACTTTTTCAGACCCGATCCAACCATTCTTCATGATCAATAGAGAACTGAAAAAGATTGCTTGTGAAAAAGATTGCTTGAGAAAAAGAACTTGAGAAGAAGACTGCTTGAGACAAATTCTGTATATCTCTTTTTAGATTTTCTGTAATAAAGATTTAGTAAACAAAGAACTGTGAAAAATCCAGTAGTAAAACAGGTAGTTATCTTCTGTGTTGAGAGCGCTCATCAAGAAGAAGCTTTGCTATGATCTTGGAACAATTTGTAGAAGAACTCTAGGATGGATACAGTGGGTGAAAAATAGAATATGGAGAGAGTTTTAAGATTGATAGGCGGGGAGCGCTGGAACATCTGTAAAACAACTCTACAAGATTCTATTGGAAAAGGCTAAGATCGGTTTGATCTTAGGACTGGACGTAGGCCGTCAAATAGACGGCTGAACCAGTATAAAAATCGCGGTGCACTACTTTCTATCCCTTACTCTTTATTTCCATTTTGCATTGTATGAGTGTATGATTAATCTTGATTGCATGCGATATCCGTATTCAGTTTAAAATGTATTGATTGATTTACTAAATGTTTGTATGAGAATCTTTATATTGTGAAGACCTTGTATTCATATCTGTTGAAATTGAAATCAATATTGATCACGTTGGTTTCGAAATAAATTTCATTGCTTGAAAATTGTATATGTTAACCAGATTTATTAGATTGTAAAATCTGTAATTAGACTGCCATATAAGTTTTTAATAATTAGAGGGCATAATAACCAACAGTCGTCGTTGCGCTTTCATCTTTGTTCGATTCTCAATGTAAGTTCGTTGTTATTTTAGAAGTATTTTTAATGGTATGTTTATATTATCAGTGGTGTTCTTGTTATCTAGACAAATTGCATAATTTTTGGACATATTGCATGATTTAAAGTTTTAGTAGTATGAAGATCATGTCTAGAACACATCAAATATTACAAAGTACCCTAAGCAGAAGGAGGTTGATTTTTTATGATCAGTGGAGGATAAAGAGCTTGGTGGGCTTCATCTTTCTGTTTCTGGGCCTTGTACATCTCCTATGTCTCAACAACAACTAACCTCTTGACCTATATCAATGTTAGTAACTTAGTATATATAGGTCATTTCAAGATGGACTTGATAGAGCTTGGGTTTAAACCTGTTGGATCATTCCCCTAACAGTAGGTGTGTTCCATCGCATGACAGTTCAGTTGGGCACATGCCTTGTATGCCTTGAATGCATTCATGTCTTCAACTTGAAGTCAAAACTACATTAAAAACAAATCAAGTTAGTATAATTTTTTTTTTCTAACTAAATAGCATTTGTACTTGTATGTATGTACAATAATAGATAAAGAAAAATTTAAATGAAATTGAAGGCATTAGCAATCATTTAGAGATTAGGTCGTGCCCAGGATAAGAAACTGAATCAAAATGAAAAACTCCATTATATGGCTCGGTTGTTGCAAAATGAACGATTTTATTTCCCGCACACAGTCACACTAGTTTTGGGTTTAGAGATCCGATTCAGAAACAAATGGGTTTTTATATGTAAACTACTTTTGATTCATATTTTGACTATTAAACCGATTTTGATTCTGAAACTGGTTTAAAACCATTATTTTGTCTAAACTGTATACACCAAATCCTCATATGGTTTCAAAACACATGCTGGCAAATTTTGGCAATACAATGACACCAAACTCCTTCTGCTTAGGGTACTTTGTAATGTTTGCTGTGTTCTAGACATGATCTTCATACTACTAAATCTTTCAAATGCCTAAGTTAGAAGCTATGCTCAGATGTTTGTTATCAATGGTGTTCTTATTATCTGGACAGATTGCACTATCTAGACAGATTGCATAATTTATGGACATATTGCATGATTTCTCTTTAATTGCACTATTTGGACAGATTGCATGATTTCTCTTTAATTGCTTATATTAACATAGACATAACTTAGACATGATTTTTGGTTCATTTTTCTGTGTTTTTCTGCGTTTCTAGTTCATTTTTCTGCTTGGTTATGTAAGTTGTTGCTCTCTAACTATCCCAAATGCATTGATGCAGGACCTGGTCCCGTGTACCCTGGTGACTTTCGATAAACAACAAATCGTAGTTTTGAGGGGGAAGGATTATAAGCACTTTGAAGGTATGAATGTTGTTAATTTTATTATACTTTGTTATTAATATGGATGTTGTTGAGTTCGTTTGTCGGTGTACATGTTGAATTTGGAAAACCTCGCCGAACTCTGTAAAAGTGCAATCTAACTAAACTAAAATCTGATGTCCAATGCAAGTTTGGAAAAATAGTGATTAAAGTTGCATAGGTGAAAATATCGATATAACTCCGACTGGGTAGGGAGACCAGAATTTTACATACTATCCTAAACAGAAAAGCTTGAATAAAGTGTAGTTCATTTGTTGATGGCTCATAATGAAGAAAATGGCTAAATGAATCCAAAAAATGATAATTTACATTTCAAAGAATTTTGTGAGCCTATCTATGGTTGGAGTGCAACCATTGACATAATTAGACAAAATTGGTTTGAAAAGTTTGCGGTAAGCCTTTGAATATAATTATATGTTCAATTAATTTTTCTAGCATATATAGGGAGAATTATGTAATTTGTTTTGTTGATAGTAGTTAGTACATATATACTTTTTGTTATTCCCAAGAGAAGGTATCGTGGGATCCTTGTCATAATGATATTGTGAAACGTTTGTTTGAACAAAAGGCCGCTAAAAGACTATCAGATATGCTTACAAAGGTGAGGAAAAAAGGGACTCAACCTAGTTGGATAGGTGAGGAAGCTTAGACTGGTCTTCAAGCATATTGGGAAGGTACAATATTCAAGAACATCTCCAACCAAAATAAGACCAATCGAGCTTCAACAAGAGGCGAGGTTGTCCACACCTCAGGCCACAAGGCTCATATTGATGTTGCGATTGAGCTCGTATGTATTAAATTTACATTTACTTAAAATTAATACAATTTAATGTTATGATATCTGATTTTGAGTTGTGATCCAATAATCTTAATTTTATTTGTAGAGCAATAACCTTCAAAGAGATTTACTTCCAGATGAGTTATTTTTGACAACCCACAAGAGGAAAAATGGTGTTTGGGTTGATAGTCGCGCAGAGTCTACCTATGTATGTTCTTTATTTATGTAAATTCTTTATATTACAAATGAATCAAAAAATAATATGATCTCATTTATATCCAGAGTCCTACAAGAGCAATTCCTTTATTATACACTTGTTTGTTTAATTTATTTTAGAAATTTGATCATATATTACATTATTAATTTATTCAATTTATCAGGGAACATTTAAAAAAAATTGGAGGAAGTACAAACACAACTTAGCGAAAGAACTGAGGAAAGTGCTAAAGAGGTAGATGGAGGGACAATACTTAAGTTATGGATTGAATCTGCAGGGGGTCGCACTCATGGTCGAGTTTATGGCACAGGAGACTTGTCCATTAACGTCCAACAGGGGTGAGTATCGCTTACACAACATTCCCAGAATCCTTCTAATTCTAAGACTGGAATGTCTTTAGAAGCGGAGAGGACAACTATAATTAGAGCTGAACAAATTGCTCAGGATGTAGTGGCCCAAGCTCAAGTGGCTACCAAGGTCGCCGAAGAGGCTAGGGAGCGTTCAAAGAAGTTAGAGAATGATTTTGATGCATTAAAGCAATTTTTGGGAGATAAAATTGACGCTTTGCATCGTCAATCAGCTGGTGGATCATTTACTGCGAGTCATCCTCCTTCGCATCCTCATTACGATCATAATTTGGACGACGTGTCGCTGGACGAACCATAATGTCATAGTTATCCTTAATTTTTGTAGTAATTGGTTGACAATTATGTATTAAGTAACTTTGCTAAAATTGTTATTCGATACTATTTGTCATTTTGTAGTTTCAAAACACATGATACTTTGTTATGTTATTTAACACCAACACTAATCCGACGCTAAATCACCGTTAGCGTCGGCTTTTGGCCTATTAGCGTCAGCTTTTGCCGACGCTAAATCCTGTTTTTCTAGTAGTGAATACTGGTACACGTGTGGAGAATAACATAAGTCCTTCAAGTAGTACTAACATGTTAGGTGTAGATTATTATAACTATCAACACTTTGAGGTGATGAATGATATGATTTAGGATATTGTTGGGGTTAATTTGTCATTTAATGAAGATCAATATGACGATATCGATGAACTTCCAAATGAAGAAGCTCAAAGATTTTATGATCTTTTATAAAAGACAAATAAACCGTTGTTTGAAGGATCTCCAAACTCAAAGTTATCAATGTGTATTAGATTGTTAGGTCTAAAGTCTCAATTTTATGTGATGGGGGATACGACCTCTGATTTGCGGAAGATTTATGCAGAATAATGTCTATTCTAACAATATGCGCAGCAGTTTAATAAATTATAAATTTACTAAACACAAGAATGAATAAGGTCCCTAATAAACAATTCTAATGAATGTCAAACTATATGGATCATGGTATATATGGAGAAATGCATCAAAAAACAATTATTATCCAAGATGTTGATTTTCATGCAATTATGTTAAGACCATTAATCATACAACGTCACTTAACATAGAATCTTTATCATGCATTCAATCAATATCATAAACATAATAATTGCAGAAATTTAAACGAGATAAGGGAAAGAAAAGTGTACGCAGATTTTTATACTGGTTCAGCTGTCTCGTGACGACCTACATCCAGTCCTAAGATCCAACTAGATCTTAGCCTGTCCAATAGAACTTCTTAGAATCAGTTTACAGATTTTTACACAGCGCCTCGCACCAATCTTAAACTATTCTCCCTGTTCTATATTTCCCTCCCTGAATTCCCAAGTTTAAGTCCCATAAACTTGACCAAGAATTCAGTGAAGTGTCTTCTTGTTGACAGCCCTCAACCTCGAAGAACACCACCAGTAATAACTGGATTTTCTCAAAGTAATTTGGTTACAGAAAATGGTTTACAGAAATTGAAACAGATCAATTTTACAAAGTTCTTGATCTTTCTTCTTCTCAAAGCAATCTTTCTCAATTCAGTCTTTTTCAATCCTCATTGATCACAAACGTTGATTGTTCATGGCTAAAAAATATGTTCAAAGTAATGTCAGTTGAGAAAGAGTTAGTGGTAAATTGTATTTTTTTTGTGTGAGTTATAAAACTGTTATTTCATATCTATGGGTGTATATTTTTTTTTTAAAGTTATGTATGAAAGCAGTTTATATAGATTCAGGAAAAACAACGTATGAATCGATTTGGCAAATCAATTCATTAAAAGTTATAAAGTACACTAATCGATATAACCAATCGATTTCGCGAATCTTGTTTTTCTTGAATCTTGAAACTGCTTACACTAATCGATTTAACGAATCGATTATTTTAACTGAGTTCTTCAGACTTGAATGAATGTACTTAATTGAATCGATGTTCATAATTGACTTGGCGTGTTTTTTTCCAACAACGAGATCAAAACAATCGATGTACTTGATCGATTCAACCATTTCAGTCATCTCTGTTTCTAAAACTTTTTGCACCAATCGCTTTAGTCAATCGATTTCACTGGTTCCAGGGACACAGTGATTTTCACAAATCGATTTGCCTAACCGATTGTAAACTTAAGTCTGAAGCTTATTTCAACAGTTGGTTCATTCAATCGATTTACCACGTCGATTGACGCCAAACTTAACTCAACAGAAGTAAAAATAGTAGATTGTGTTAATCGACTGTGTATGTTCCAGACCAAGGTTATTTTGAAACTTATTTTAGTAAATCGATTTGCCTAACCGATTTAGTAATCATTGGTTTGGCTCTGGGACATTCACACTCGATTGTGTCAATCGATGTAGACAAACAAAAATAAAGAAGTGATTGGATTAATCGATTTTCCAAATCGATTAGCTTGCAAGGCATGCTACTGACTTGCGCATTTTAATTTCAGTAAATGTACTAATCGATTTGTCTAATCGATGTAAGCAATCAGATCAGTCCTGGTGATTTAAACAATCGATCTGCCTAATCGATTTGTGGCAAACTAGCTCTTTGACTTGCACAATTTATTTTCTAATAAATGTACCAATCGATTTGCCTAATCAATTGATAGCCTGTTTGATTTTCATAAGATGTGCAAATCGATTTTGCCCATCGATTGATTAATCCCAGACTGGATAATATCATTCAACCCTATTACAGAATCGATTTTACTAATCGATTTGCTTATGAATCTGCAATCTTTTGTTGATTTCTTGAGTTCCAAGCAATTGTCTCAAGTTTGTAGGATTGAGTTGTTGTTCCTGAAATTTTTCTCAGTTCACAATGTCAGATTTATTTCAAGATGTATGTTTGTCAATAATATCAAAAACGAACATATGTCTAACAATATGCTCGTGATTTAGCTTTAGATTTGATGACTAAAATGATGCTAGACGCAACACCTGTTAGAGATGGTTTACCACAAAGTCATTACAATGTTAAACGGTTAGTGTCAAAGTTAGGATTAAGTGTCAAGATGATTGATTGTTGTGTTAAATGTTGCATGTTGTATTATGACATTGAATTTGGTATAAATGATGTCACCTTAGTTGAATATAAGTTTTGTCAACAACCAATGTATCACCAAAGGAATAACTCTAGGGTAAGTAGGGAAAATCAATTCCAAGGAAAACAATATTTTATGGTGTGTTTAATTATATCTTGTCCTATTTAATTACGGTGCATTTAATTTTTGGTTTGTAAGACATGATTTATTAATTTTGGAATATTTTATTTAGTTTGGTAGTAATTACTTTAATTAATATTAATATTATATTTTTATATATAATAGTTATTTTAACTTTTAACTTTTAAATTTAATTTTTATTTTTATTTAAATATTATATTTTAATTTTAATTAAATTGTAATATTATATTTTAAATTTAAAATTTTAATTTATATTGATATTAGTTTATTATATATAATATATTTAATTTAAATTTAAATTTAAATTTAGTTTAAATTTTAATTAAATTATAAGATTATATTTTTAATTTTATTATATATAATATCAATTTTTAATATAAATCAAATTTAATAAAATTATATTTTTAATAATATATGTTGTTTAATCCGTTTCATCCTTTGTGGCGGTCTAAGCCCTCACAAAGGGAGACATTTGTGGCGGTCTGAGCCCCACAAACGTTTAATTTTAAATATCACCTTTAACTTTTGTGGCGGTCTAAACCCTCACAAAATGAGGACTTTGTAGCGGCTTTTGCCCTTATAAATGACAACGAAAATTTGTGGCCGTTTTGACTGCAAGTTTGTGACCACCTTATTTGTGACTGCCTAAGGCCGCCACAAATGTCTCATTTGTGAGGGTTTTGGCCCTCACGAAATCAATGTATTCTTGTTGTGTTTTATAAAAATCAAACTCAAATTTAAAAAAAAAAAACTTAATTACAATTTTAATCTCCTATTTTTCATCAATTAATAGAATCAGTTCATCTAATTTAAAATCAGATTATTTTCTTAATTAAAATGATAATTTGATATATTTTAAACTACATGACGTATAATATTATAATCAGAAAGATTAATACTCATAAAATTACAATAAAACTCTATAAAAAATTTATTTTTTAATGTTTTAAATTATTTATTTTTGTTATTTAATTGATAATATATAAATAACTAATAAATCTAAAATATTCTACCACACGAGTTTCAATACCACATCATTTGAAATATGTCAATACATTAAAATAGAAGAAAAAATATAATCCAGATTTTTTTTCTTTCATTTTAATGTATTTATTTTGAAATTTAAAATATAATTTACTTTATAATTATTTTTATTATTACTTTTATTTATTAGATCCG
>JBBPBT010000720.1:199535-212083 GCA_037974875.1 Cicer bijugum | reverse complement strand
TCAAAGAGTACTTCATGTTAATTAAAGTATGATAACATCATGAACTTGGAGTTACACAACAAGGAAAAAATATAAAAAAAAAAAAAATAGAAAAGGGAAGTAATTAACTTGTCATCTATGAACTTGGACCAGAAATAAGCCAATGCTTTCTTGTAAGGATCAGAAGGCAAGATAGGATTTTGTTTCCAAGTTTCATCAATATATTCAAGAATTATAAGAGATTCTGAAACGGGCTTTTCATTATGAACTAATACAGGAACTTTCTTATAAACAGGATTATAATTAATTAATGTATCACTTAAGCTTCCCAGCTTTTCTAACTCATATTTGTATTCAACTCTTTTCAATTTTAGAGCAATCTCCACTCTAGTCACAAATGGACTTAACATCATTCCAAAAAGCTTCAACTCTTCTTTATTTGATGCCATTGTAGCACTTCAATTCTTTACTCAAACAATTGTTTTTTACTCATTTGATTGATTCCTAAAGCTCACTTTAAATAGAGTCAGGATTTTTATTCTACAAATCGATAGTCAACTAGAAAAGTCTATTCCATTAATTAAAAGAATGAAAGGAAATGTAAACTGGTCCCATGTTTTATTTAATTTCATTTGTCACATATGGCTCTATCATTTTGCATTAATGTATTCATTTTTTGTTTATCAATGTTCAATTGAATATAGTTGGGTTTAATTATATTTTTTTTCATTATCATCTTCTAAAACACTTAATAGTATCAATTATGACAATATTTGAAAAAAAAAATGTACTTAGTACTACCACCTCCTTCCTCTTTGCATAAATTTAGAATTATTTTTTAAACGGCATATATTTAAAATCTTGTGTGCGTAGCTGCAGAAATTTATTATGGTTGCTGCATTTAAAGATGGTTATCAACTCATCCAAACATTTTTTGTGAACTTTTTAGGCATATATCAAGAAATATTATTAGTGTAATTAATGCATACATTTTATATAACAATCATTATTAAATTACCTTTTATGTTTAAATTTATCTAATATTAAACGACTTTTTATCTTTAAAATAAATTAATAATATATATATAATCATTTATAATATGAGTCGTATTAAGAGGTAAGTCTTTTTTTAAAGATATTATTTTTAAAGGTTGAAATAGAACAGCACCTTATTTTTCTTTATTCTCATTTAAATTATATTTGTGAACTAATATGTAGAGTAAGCGGTGGTATAACGCAAAGAATGATGTAAGGGATTACGTAACGTAAAGCAATTGAGTACAAAATAGAGAAAAATTGGGCGAACACAAATGTCAGAGCTTATCTTTACTTTTCAGAAGGCAAAACTGATTTGTATAAGTTTTTTTAGAGAATAGTTAGACTCCACTCTTTAAAATTAAAGTTATAAGGAATTTGATAGTGGAAAAATTAATTGATGATTTATAATTAAAAAATTAATTAGTTAAAATTAAAATATTTAATAAATTTATTTCTAATAACATAATATAAATTTTAATTGTAATATAAAAACATCTTATATTTTTAAATTAAGAAACAAATTCTAACCAATTTCTAAACAAAAATATAAATTATAATATTATAATAACAATTTCTAATTTTTAAATTTAAATATATTTAAATCTAAATTTAAATATATTATAATAACAATTTCTAATTTTTTTATGGGTTGCCATGTTGGTTAGTCAAACTATATACTAAGTTCATATAAGCTAATTTATTTTTTATCAACAACTCAGAGAAAACTTATCTAAATTAACTAAAATTAACTTTAGTGGCATGCATGTCATTGATTTTTTATAAGGTGATTCAAACACTACCGTAAAATATTCATGTAAGTAGATATGAAAATGCTAGTATCTGATTCAATAACATATGTTAATGACTTAAATGTTATGTTTTCAATACTTTAAAAGTTTACATTGTTTTTTATTTTTATTTTTTAAAATATTTGTTTTACTTTTGATATTCTTAACTTAACATGTATCTTAAAAATACGTATAATATAACGTCAATTGATAAATCAAAATACAATTGTTTAAAAGTCAATCCAAAATGTAACCTTACGACAAATATAAAAGAAAAATACAAAATATGAAATAAGAAGAAAAAAGTCACAACTTAGTGAGGAAATTTTCACATATCACCTTATATGAATCTATTTTAAAGTACAGTTTTCGTAATGAGCTTTGTAGAAGGCCAAAAGAGTTTCTCTAGGAGGAAGTGTTTCCTTTACAGTTGGGTGATTTTTGAAGTCTTGGCTCCATTTATAAAGTTTGGGAAATTTGTCATTGGTGAACACTTTCAATCCTATTGCTTCATGTATAATAGGGAGCCAATAAGCTATTAACACAGCATTAATGTCAAGAAAACCAATATCTTCTCCACCAAAGAATTTGTGATTGAGTTCATTCTCAAGAAATTGAAGAGCCACTTTAGTTTCCTCAATACTCTTCTCACGTTCATGCTCATCATTAGTGTAAGCAGTTTTCAGCATAGCACTCAAACACTGGTCTCACAAATTAAGGTAATTATAAAAATTTATGCATGTAAAAAGTCAAGAAAAGAAACAATTTAATCAACCAACAAGAGTTTATAAATGAAATAAATATAATACCAATAATACTTTTATCAAACTAATATTAATTTTTTTAGACATTGCTTATTTCGCACAGACTAAAAAAATATTTTATCAAATTATTGTTATCAACCATTGATATATTTTAATTACCACAAATAAATCTAAATTGAAAAAATAATAAATTGATTTTAATATATATATTATTAATTAAAGAACATAATTGAAAAAAAAATATTAAAATTACATTGCAAACTAAAATTGTATGTTTTGTGGGACATTTTGTGTGTGTAAATGTTATAGTTTTTGTGGGACGGAAAGATTAACTTGTAAGTGATACATGTAGTATTAACTAAAGAGTTCAATTAAAAATAAAGTAGTTAATATTACATTATAAATTAAAATAAAAACTTATAACTTTGTAACTTTTTTTACAGAGATAACATTCATTATTTTATAGAGAGATTGTTTTTTTAAGAAAAATATCAAATACAAGAACATTATGATAATCATATTATAAATTTTATTAAAATTAAATAATTAAATTATATCATATAAATAATATTCAAGGGAGAGAAGAAACAAATTCACATATACGCTCCCAAAATCTCTTCTTCATAAGAAATTAATACTACATAAAAAAGATAAATATGTCAAACTCAGGAATATGGATCCTCTTCACTTCTTTTATTATTAATATTTTAGTGTATAAAAGTCCAATTACACAACGATTTTCACTTTAAATAACTTAAAAGAAAACTATAATTATAACCTTTTTAAATTTATTTACTTAATTTGAAGTATTTTTAAATTTAAAAACCAAAAACAAACTTTTAGGCAATCAAAATAATTTTGTCAATGAAAGTTAAACAAATGGAGCTAAGATCTTAATTTAACTTTTACTCAAAGATTACATGTAAGTAAAGTTTGATATATCATGAACTTGGACTAAAAGATGAGAGTAATTACCTTGTCATCTATGAAATGGGACCAAAAACGAGCCAAAGATTTTTTGTAAGGATCAGAAGGCAATATTGAATTTTGTTTCCAAGTCTCATCAATGTATTCAAGAATCACACGAGATTCTGAAATAGATTTTTCATTATGAACTAACACAGGAACTTTTTTATAAACAAAGTTGTATTTGATGAGTGTATCACTAAAGTTTCCCACTTTTTCTAACTCATATTTGTATTCAACTCCCTTCAATTTTAGAGCAATCTTAACCCTGCTCACAAATGGACTTTCCTCCACTCCAAAAAGCTTCACCTCTTCTTTATTTGATGCCATCGTAGCACTTCAATTATTTACTCAAACAATTGTTTGTGGCTCATTTGATTGATTCCCAAGATCAAGATTTATACATAGAGCCAATATTATTTTTTTGACAATTTGAGCCAGGATTTTTATTCAACAAATTGGTAGTCAACTAGAAAAGTCTATTCAATTAATTACAGTAGTTGAAGGAAATGTAAAGTGCACCACGTGTATTATTAATTTCATTTGAAATTAGATATTTCAATTTTATTATATTTATAAATATTTTATTTATTGAGTGAATGAAGTATTTTCTTTTGAAACTCAAGTCAACGAGCACATGTTGTGAGTGCATGCTCACAACATACAAGATTTCAATTATTTAATTTTACCACAAAACCAAACATGTAGTTAAGCTATTTGTATATACAATTCAATAAATTAAGTGCTTTGGAGTTTATCCTTCCACAACTAATTTAAGGTCGGTATAAGGTCTAAGGTGATAGAACACACATTTTAATCCTCCCAAAAAAATAATTTCATGTAGGTATAGGCCTAAAAAAATATATGTAATTATAACAAATAAAAGACTTCCTAAGTATAAAAAAATACAACAATTAACTACTATTTCTCTAGGAGGAAGAGTTTTTTTGACAATTTGATGATTTTGAACTATTTCTCTAGAATCATTTCAATGAAATTATGTTCGAGATAAATATTAGCCATGTTTTTTTAACACTATTACTGATTCAAATCATATGATGGTTTTATAAATATATTACTTTAAAAGTGTCTTGATTTTTTTATTATTTTTATAATGAATCTATCTTATATTGATTTTGTATGACATTGATAATTTTTCTTTTTAAATAATAAGGTATAGTCTTGAGAAAGAAAGAAAAAAAACAAGTTTTCTATTACTTTAATTGAAACCATAGATTTTATGCCAAATATTATAGATAGGTATATTAAACTCAATTTATAGTTTCTTTAAATAAAAAAACTCAATTTAAAATGAGAGACATTTGAGTCTCTAAATAATTTAATTAAAGGTACGATATTTGACCATATACATTTAAACCATCATATTTTAAAAGAGTTCAATCCTTTAACTTGACAAAAGAACCTATGTTTGATTCAAAAATGGTCATGGATGATGGAACATGACAAAATAAGAGGAAAAAAAGACAACACGTTAACATTTGGATAAACCATCCAACAAAAAGTTGTGAAAAACAAATATCCTTTTTTTTTTCAACGAAGAACAAATATCTAAAAAGCAAAAAACATCACTATATTTATGCTCTCTCAGCCTATCTCTAATAGAGCCCATAAAAACAAGGACAAGAAAAAGGATAATAATATCACAAATCTCTAGCACAAATATAATTAGGAATAATTTTCTTTTAACTTTAATATTTCTAAAATATCAAAACTCCGTTCAAAAGTGCACATTCATAAAACAAAGAAATCATATTTTGTCCAGAATTACACATCTAAAGTATAAATAATTATATATATGTTTTTAGATATGTACTTAATGAAGTGTATGTGAGATCCAACTAGTCTTTAGACACTCAAAATATGGCGAAACTTTAACAAAAGTAGATGCATTTTATTGAATGATCAATGCACAAATTTAAACAATGGACAAGTTTACCAAGTTACATCAACTCAACTAGTCTTTAGACATCCAAAATATCTCAAGATGGCATCCCCATCAAACGAGACTTTGGGGGGTCACACCCCATCTATGAAAGAGAGGAGAGTTCAATTTTGAATATAACTTATATGTGTGAACCTGCATTGTCTAATATCCTGAAAAAATCTGAAAAAAAAAAAAAGAAGAAAACACACCAAATAATTGATGTTGCACAATTTAATATCAATATCATACACTTGGTTTTATTTAGCCAATAATCCAAACTAGATTTTGGTACTTTTACAAAGTACTAATTTGTCTAGAAAAAGACAACAAAAGCCTACTGATTGAGAGCAGAAACAATAGTAGCCAAAACATTTTTCATTTGAGTAGGGTCCAAAATCCAAAACATGGCCAAGCAAATTTGGCACCTTATTGTAAGTTACAACACCCTGCCAGAAATTTCAACCAAATATCCCTGTCTCAAAATTACCCTTCTTATTTGTTGCTGCCAGAAAATTCTAAAAATAAAACTAAAAAGCCCTCACCTATCCGATCCAACAACCTTAGTCAAAGCAAGAGATAATAAAACCAAAACTAAGTGATGCTATCACTTTGATGGATTTGTCTGGTTACTATTCTCCAAAGCCTCTTCCACCTTCTCACCTAATCCAACCTCCAATTTTGACACCTTCTCTTCACTACCAACACCTTGTGACCCTGTCAACCTTGCCAACATCACAAAAGACACACCTCCAAGAACATTGTTCACAACCCTAAGTACCAACACTGAGGTCTTGAATGCCAAAGGATTAAGCCCCTTCTCCAACACAAACTCAGCACCATTTAGAGTTTGGTACCTAAGATTACTACTTAAACCCATATGAGCAGCCCAAGTTAGAGCATTGAGTAAAGTAGGTGGAGGCTTGTTTGGTGTCTCAAAGCTTGGATCCATTTTCTTCCTCATTGTGATCAACCCATTTGAAACTGCAGTTCCAACAAGACCAGCACCAAATCCAACAGCAGCAAAAATGGTTCCTTTATAAACCAAAGTACCTAACCTGTTCAATAAACTAAATGCACCAGGTTCAAACATGTGACTCGGGGGACAAGATGCAAAGATAGCTGGAACACTAGCTGAAGAAGATCCTAAAGTAGGTGCCAATAGATACATGAGTGTGAAATTAAGAATAGCACCAACAACAAGGGTTGAAAAAACAAAGTCAAGTTCATTCAACCCAAAATTAGGCCTTGAAGCCATATCACCTAAAACACAAGCAGTAACACCAACCAACTCTTCCATCAAAACTTTGAAAGGAAATTGTGGATCAGCAGCAACCCTTGATCTCCATCCATTCAGAAAAAGACCCAAAATCCCAAAAGATGAATCTTTGGAATCTCCATCTTTATGATCATCCCCCCGATTTTCACTTCCACCACCACTACTACCACCACTACCACCACCGCCACTACCACCACCACCACGTCCAACCCCGTCGCCTCCGGCGAAGGAAAGTTTCAATCTTTGAGGCAAGTTGGGGGTTGGGTTGGTGAGATATATAGAACCAGAACGGTTGTGAAATCGAGGAGGTGATGATAATGGTGAAGGAAATGAAAGTGCATGGGTTTTACCAGTGGGAAGTGTAAAACGCAAGAGAGCCATAGTTGACATTTGATCTGTTATTAATAAAGAGCAAAAATAAAAAACAGAAACTTAAAAACAAAATAAAAAACCTCATATCATTCGTAAATCTCAGCAATGGATCATGAAAATAAAAATCTCGCCTGAGCGTGGTTGCTGGTGTTCAGAATCGCCGGAGAAGAAGATCGGAGTAGGATCGGCGATGAGCTTCGCGATAGCGGTAAGAAGAGAAGCGGCACTGCAGTCGGGTTTGGTGACCCGATTCTTTGAATAAGCTAAAAGATGAGAGCGCCGTCTATGGAAAACGTAATTTTTTTTTTATTTATTTTTCTTTATAATTAAAACCCTATGCATCTAAAAACGTGGGTTAAAAATCAGAACCCACCCTAAGACCCAAGGATGCACACTAACCTTTAATTATTGGCTTAAAATCAGGTTTAATTCCATATTTTAACTAATTGGTTTAATTGCATTTTTGATCTTTTTATTTTAGTTGAATTATGATAATAGTCAATTCATTTTATTTGTCTTTAGTTTTGATCTCCACATATAACTTTAGTATAAAACTTGATGAAATGTCATTTTTTTTCGCATATTTAAGCCACATCATGTCTTAAGGTCTCCTGATACAACAATTATACATAAGATTTATGATCATAAATGATGTTGTGTGACTTAAACAAATGATATTTGATCAAGTTTTAGACCAAAATAATTATGTTTGGGTGACCAAAACTGAAAGAAATAAAATGGGAGACTATTTTCGTGATTCAATTAAAAGAGGGGGACAAAAACTGCAATTAAGTTTGGTTTCTCTATTTTTAATTTTGTAATTTATTCCGCCTATTTTAACTGATTTTTAATTTTGATCACCTATTTTAACTAATTTGTAACTTTGGTCCATCTATTTTTAATTTTTAAATTTTGGTCCAACTATTAAAATTGAGATATTTTATAAATTTAATGGATCGTGTATTTTATTTTATAAAATCTAATGGATTACATTTATAAAAAGTATATAATATTAAGAAAATATTAGATATTTATATACAAAATAATTTTTATTCTAAAAAACTATTTAAAAAATAGTTTTTTTTAACTATTTTAAAACTAATTGATTCTAAAAATAGTTTTATTTATTATTATTTAAAAACTGATTTCAAAATTTATTATTTTAAAAACTGCTTCTAGAAGAAATTTTAATTATTAATTTAAATATGGCGGTAGTTGGTGGTGGTTAATTTTTAATGATTAATAATTTATGAATTTTTAAAATAATAAAAAATATAAAGTTCTAGTTTTTATTTAAAAAAATAATATTTTTTTTTAGAAAATATCTTATTTTTAGTAAAATTCTATTTTATGTTAAAAATAAAGTTTATTTACATTAAACTTTCTTTTAAATATGATAAAAGTATTAGTAGTAAAAATGATAATTAAATATTCATCTAAAAACAGTTTTTAAAATCATAAATTTTGAAATCAGTTTAAAAAAAATAATAAATAAAACTATTTTTAGAATTAATTAGTTTTAAAATAATTAAAAACTATGTTTAAAATAACTTTTTATTATAAAAATCATTTGATGTAGCTAAATATCACTAGAAAAGGGGTTGAATAGGGATTTTGTTGTTAAAAAATATTTTTCACGTGTTTTGAAAAGCTATCCTCTAAGGGAGGATGCAAATCGTGAGGATAAAAATTTAACCCTTTGAATTTAAGCTGAATAAAAAAGAGATGGAATAGATATTGACACGCAAACTATTATACTGATTCACTCAATGAAAGCTACGTGCAGTCTTTGCACAGTTGTGAGTTTTTACTAATGATCAAACTGATTAACTTCTCATAGAGGTTGATTACACTTTGTGTATTTTTTAACCTCACCAAACTTACAATCTTGTTTATTACAAGCTCCAACTACTTACAAGTGAAACTCATGTGAAAATTACAAAGTGATATGTGTATGATTGTTTCTCTTTACTTAAAATATTTTCTAAAAAGATATTTTAAAGATCTAGTGTAGGATTATAGAAAATATGAAAAGAGGATGAAAATTATTTTTGATAGCTTTAAGATACTTGATTTTTTATGCAATGTTGTTGTGTGTCTGATAATGGAGAGCTCCTACCTTTTATATAGATCTTGTGACCGTTGGGGACTTGATCAAAAAGTTGAAGGTCTTTGATCCTAATTACAAAACTGCCATCCAGGTGTCCTTGGACATATGCAGTCCATCCTCGTGCAGGAGATTCAAACCTCCTAGGTACTTGGTCATGAGTTGTCATTTTCTCTTTTCATTCTTCAAGACATGTAAGGCTATATTATTGATTTTGTGGGCTACAACCTTTTATAAGTTGAAGTGCTAGATCGTTTTCAACTTTTGAGAATGATGTTGACTATAGATCCGTCTTCTTACATCGTATTGGCCATTCTCGTATCTCGTACAACCCATCCTCGTGTCAGTTAAATTTGACCTCTGACCTTTTTGATTCAAATGCTTTATTTGTTCATCTTTGGATACCGATATAACTTCTCATCATGACTAAAAATTATGGTTACACTAATGATGAATATTATGCATCTTTGAAGGTCATCCTCTCAAATATTCATCCTACCCTCTAGTTTCGAAAACTTGATGGATTGAGTCAAACTTTTTTCCTTTTGATCTTATTAATGATTAACATATTTTCGTATAAGAATTCACTAAAAAACACAAAATTAGTCATTAATCACAATCACAATTTCTTAAGTAATTTTGTTATCGTTAAAATCATTTGAGAGAGATTTTATCTCAACATTATTTTTTAAATAAATATCTAATTTTTTTTAATTTTATATATTTGTTTAAATGTAATCCATTAGATTTGATTAAATAAAATATGCGATCTATTAGATTTATAATATGTCTCAATTTTAAGAAATAGATAGGCCAAAATTTGAAAATTAAAAATAGAGGGATCAAACTTACAAATTAATTAAAATAGGGAAGTCAAAATTGCGAATTAAAAATAGAGGGACCATAAATTATAATTAAGAATCAGTTTAAATAAGAAGACCAAAATTAAAAAATTAAAAATGGAAAAACAAAAATGACGAATCAATTAAAATATAGTACCAAAACTGCATTTAAACCTTAATTATTAATGAATGATCTAAAACAAAAACTACTTATAATAAATAATGTTGCACTTTTTGGTGAATGCTATAAATAATTGATTGCATGATTTCAATGGATTATTTAAAAAATAAAATATTGAACTAGCTTTACTTCCATGTAGGGGTGGGAATAGGCCAAGCCAGGCTTTGAAAGGCCTGAGCCTGACCTACAATTTATTTTTTCGGCCTAAGCTTGGCCTACGGCCTATCATAGGCTTCTTTTACGGCCTAAGCCTGACCTTTTTAATAGTTTGGTCTGGCCTAGAAGCCTTTTTAAAAGCATTTTTAAACGAATTCATTATTACTTGTTAAACAAATAAGGAACAACTACTAACTGATTGACTAATTGAACGGTTACCGAATATAAAACGACTACTAAATATAGAACTGCTACCGAATATGGAACGACTACTGAATATGGAATGATTAGTAAGTGATTACCTAATTGATATAATTTAAAATAAAAAATAATATTATTAATATAATAATAAAAAATAATATTAATAAATAATAAATATATATAGGCTGGCCTGTTAGGCCTAACATGCTTTTTTATAAGCCTGAGCCTGACCTATTTAAATAAATAGGCCAGGCCATAGGCCCCTACGGACGGCCTAACCTATTCCATCCCTACTTCCATGTCTCAATACAAAATCAAATTCCCTAAAATTTATAATAATTACTTGAGTTGAATAAAATGTTTAGGAATCAATATGATAAGATGTCAACACTTATGTTTGAATAAGATGATAATTAATTTTAAGGGTTCTATTTAAAATTTTGTATAGTTTTTTTTGAATTTTTGCAAAAAAAAAAATAAAGATAATATTGTTGACATTTTAAAACATAAAAGATCAAATTGTCACTTAAAATTAAAATAAAAGACCAAATAGAGGGGAAAAAAAAGACTAAAATGTTAACTGAAATTAAGTTAAAAAACCACAAATGATATTTAACCTATAATTTATTATTTGCTAGTCACCCAAGTCATAATAAACTTTAGAAAAAATATAATTAATTACGGTGATTTTGAGATTTGTTGGATGTGGAATATCCAATATGAATAGTTTTATGGCTTTGATGATACATATGCAACAATTTTTATCAAGAAAATAGAGTATTTGAAATCCAACTAGTCTACAAATAGTTTTATATATATACTAATTAGATTATTAGATGAGAATCCACTTGAATTCTTTAAAAATATTCAAATACAACTACTTAATTTATTTTATTGTTGCACATATTAAAGGAGGAAGGAATTCATTTAATATATATGTACAACAACCGAATGAATTTTCTCTATTTATGTGATAACACACACCACTAGTCATGAGAATTTGAATTGTTTGAAAAGAATTCTTAATTCTTTACATGCAAGTAAACTCAACTCGATTTTCATTCTTTTCAAAATTCCAACTAGCATAATCCTTCCCAAAAATAAGAAATGTGAACATGAATAATTCCACCCTCTAACATCTAAAAAAAAAAAACACAACTATTTCAATTTCAAAATCACAATATTTTTAATTGAAATGAAAAATCACTATTATTACCATATTAGCATTTTAAGTATTTGTTCAAAACCAATTTAAAATATTAATTTTTAATAAAAAAATTTGTCACGTTTAAGAATTTGAAAGTATCAAGAAAGGTATTCAACACAAGAAAAAAAAAACAAAAATATTAAAAAAAATTCAACCAATCTACAAATAGTTTTATATATATACTAATTAGATTATTAGATGAGAAGTTGATTCTATCCACTTGAATTCTTTAAAAATATTCAAATACAACTACTTAATTTATTTTATTGTTGCACATGTTAAACGAGGAAGGAATTCATTTAATATATATGTAAAACAACCAAATGAATTTTCTCTATTTATGTGATAACACACACCAATAGTCATGAGAATTTGAATTGTTTGAAAAGAATTCTTAATTCTTTACATGCAAGTAAACTCAACTCGATTTTCATTCTTTTCAAAATTCCAACTAGCATAATCCTTCCCAGAAACAAGAAATGTGAACATGAATAATTCCACCCTCTAACATCTAGAAAAAAAAAACGCAACTATTTCAATTTCAAAATCACAATATTTTTAATTGAAATGAAAAATCACTATTATTACCATATTAGCATTTTAAGTATTTGTTCAAAACCAAGTTAAATATTAATTTTTAATAAAAAAAATTGTCACGTTTAAGAATTTGAAAGTATCAAGAAAGGTATTCAACACAAGAAAAAAAAAAAGAATATTAAAAAAAAT
>JBBPBT010000720.1:175631-195521 GCA_037974875.1 Cicer bijugum | reverse complement strand
TAATAAATAATTCTACAAAATAAACTCGATAATAAACACATAAAAATAAAATAAACGGTAAAAAAAAAAGAAGTATGGACTTGTATTGTTATTTATTAAATAAATAATAAAAAAATCACTTTAATAATAATAAAAAAAGTATATACAAATTGTGAGCTCTTTCAAATACTTTTTAATAAAACAAACGATGAAAACATAACTCATTTAATATTAAATAGCATATTAATATCATTCAAAAGTGAAATGAATTATATTTATTACTAATTAATTAACTTCATCATTATTTATATTAAATTCATATTTATTTACTAGTGAATAGAACAAGCAACGTATGCCAAGCCAGCCCATAACAAGTTGTAAAAAGCAACACAACACACCAACAAAAGGAATGACATGTAAAACATTTGAATTAAATATGGTAGAAAAACAAAAACAAATTTAAACTTTTCAAACACAATCCAAATCATCTCATACAAAATTATACAAAATATCTCAGCTAAAACATCATTCATATACAAACAAGATTTCATCTTTCAATAAATAATCTCTAGATTCAAATATAAAGTTTGAACATACGGATGAAGAAAATACATGCCTATTCAAATATGGAAGACAGACTGTGATACACATGATATTAAAGACAGAGACAATGGTGGTGAATGGTTGTGTGAAGTTGAAATGGCGGTGAACAGTTATGATAACAAAGCCAATAAAATAAAAGAATGCACACATTAAAAGAGTCAAATAACGGAAAAATAAAGTGAGGACATATGCTAGGAAACTTGTTTACGATTGAAGAAGAGCAATAATAGGACAAACGTGTTGCAAAAAAGAAGTGTAAAATTAAATATACGTGTTGGCATAAAATAATAATAATAATAATAATAATAATAATAATAATAATAATAATAAATAAATAAGTGAATTAAAACAGAACAAAAATAACATAAAAACTCATCACCTTTTCACTCTTTTTGTGTTTTATTTTATTTTGGTATATAATTAAATTTAAAAAATATTTGTAAAGTAATAATTTTTTATAATTTTTATATTAATTTTAAAATATTAATTAAATATATTATTATTAATATTATTATTTTAAAATGATTTTTTAATTAATCGAATAAAATTGAGGTAATACAGTCGCATTGATTGCAAACTGCACCCAACGTGCCCTACAACAACAAAAATTTGGTTGACAATTTTGTTTACGCAACTAATAAATTAAGATCTCATAGCTTAAAAAAGATATAAATAAAGAATATATAATTACCCAAAATTATATGGCGCAAGGAACAACTTATCATTTTCTTTATTTCCCAATAGGATATCTACAACATATTTCTTTTCATTAACTAGATCAATTTTAATCATTGAAAGCTTATGCGGAGACAAGAATGAAAATCTATCTGAAAATTTGCGCGTGCACACCAACTTCTCATACAAAAATCTTCAATGAAAATGTCAAATTATATCAATTACAAATAAATTAAATTAATTATCAATAAATGTAATTAAAAGTATTTTTCATCTTAAATAAAGTATTTTACCTAATGTATAAGCTGATGGCAGTAGCACTCAGCTCCTTATGATTGAGAAGTTCGTATATGTGCTCTTTTTCAAGTAATTTTTCATATTCATCTCCGAAAATAGCTTTATATATGCTTAGGAGCAGCAACTGATTTACCCTGATCCAGTTTTTGAATTTTGGAAGCTTTATTACTCTCCAAATTTTGAAGTTTGCCAGCTTTATTTATACCATGAACATTAGGCATGGCAACGGGGCGGGGAGGGGGCAGATTTCGCGTTCTCCACACCCGCATCCGACTAATCGGGGAAAACCCGCACCCGTTACATAGCGGGTGTAGAATTTAGGCACCCATCCCCGCCCGCACCCGCACCTACTCATATATATTAAATTATAAATTTAAAAATCACATTTATTATAATAAAATAATAATTATTAAACAATAATAAAATTAAAAAATATTTTATATAGAGATAAAATTATAATTTTTAATATTTCAAAAAATATTAAATATATTAAATATGTATATATATATATATAATTTAAAAATTATAATAATAATACTTGTGGGGCGGGTTCGGGTGCGGGTACGGGGTGAATATCATTACCCCCAAACCCGCCCCCGCCCCCGAATTTTATGTCGGGAAAATCTGCACCCGCACCGCATCCAATTAAAACGGGTTTTCCCCGACCAAATCAAGCAGGTTTGGGTGGGTACCCGCGGGTGCGGATTTTATTGCCATCTCTAACGAACATCCAGCTGTGGTGCGACTTTATTCTGACAGGTTTGTCGTACGGGTGGTTTTGATTGAATTTGAAAAAATGAGGTTAATCAGTTTGTTAGTTAATTGAATCTTAAAAAAATGACAAATCTTCCGGAATAAATGTGACACACCTTTTTCGGTGACGTGACTGACTCGTTGCAGAGAATCTTCTTATCATTCCCTTTAGACTTTATATGAATCTAAATAAATGTGAAATTAAAGTTAACAGCTGAAAAAATAAGCAATTAAATATAATCAATCATAATCATATATCATGCATTTAAATATACATATCAATTAAACATACATTTCAATTAAACATACCTTATCAAGGGCAACAAGATTTTTGAGTTATGCCACGTAACTACCTGTTGATTCTCCCAAATACTTCATATCTCCATCATTGTCCGGTATAGGCAACGGTGCATTTGGTTCAAAAGCAATCACATGTGATACTTTGACATGGCCGACAGGGATCAGAGTATTGTGCAATACTTCTCCCAAAGTATTGTACAATGTTCCTTTTCCAACCTTGCGATGAGTAGGGGAGGATGAATACAACACACAAGTAGAGACACCCTAAATCAATGGTTAATACATAAGTATGTGAAACAATTAAGTTGAACGGATTTCTTATTTTATTAAGTAATTAATGACCTCGGGAAGACTTTTAAGACCAATGTTGCAACTAGCGTTTTCACTCTCCGTTTGTATTTCACGTTGGAGCTGATCTGAAAGTTACTTTTCTTTATTCGTCTTCACCAAAAATGCCACTTGCTTTGTTAGGACTCTGAGCTTCTCTAATACTTCCTCATTAGATAGATTTGGGCGCTTCTTTTGTGAAAAATAGCGGGTTGGAGTTAAGCCAAATCCTTTCCCCCCTCACGCGACCGAAATATTCAAGAACATTAAATACTTTACCGAGTATGTCCCTGTAACTAACTTGTTTGTTGTCTTATTGATTTTTAGAACTTTGTTCTAGATTCTCCTAAAATACACATAAGATTAAATAGATAAGTTCAATATCATTTTTAAAATACAATATTAAAAAATATTAAAGTGATAATATACTTACACAAAGTTGTATCACTTTTTAAACATTTTCATTATCAACAACTCCATAGATGATCGGATTGGATCTCTTGTAGATATTCATTAAGACATAAACAAAAGTTATTTGTTAAGATCATAAACAAAATATTAGTTAGAAACAATAGTTTATAATGTACCATATTATATAAAAGTGATGTTTACTTATAATTTTTTGCTCTAAACGTGCATATCTCATACAAAAATTTTTGTATGGATGCGTTGGATTTTTTGCCTTCTCGCGATTTGTCGTACTTATACTCTATATATAAAAATAACAATTGTTTAAAAATTTAAAATACACTATGAATATGAATAATAAAACACAAATGCTAATATTTTTAATCACTTACCACAAACGTGATGTGTGCACGTTTAGCTCCAAATGTGCTCCATTCGTCATTTGATATATACTGTTTATATATTTTTGGAGCTTCAACATTTATATTTTCATCACGATATCTTAGATAACAGTTTAACAAAGGAGATCTAAATCCCCGGTGTATTTTTCCGACAACTCTATTGTCAATTGTAATTGGAATATTCTAACGAATAACAATACCAATATAACTTACCAACATGGAACTGTTAGGCTCAATTGGCTGGCCACTTTCATTTCATCCCACCTAATAAACTCAGATAATAAGTACATGCTTTCAAAAAAGATAAAAAATAAATAGCAAACAAAATATAGTATACCTCAAATTTTATGTCATTACTTTTTGTTTTTATGACATTTTGCATAATAGTTGCACCATGTTTAACGTCATTTATCTACAACAAGTTCAACATCCAGTTCAATATAACTTCCACAAGTTCAACATGCAGTAGTCTAAGTACGTAGCAGTATAAGTTCAACATGCATTTTAGTGACAACAAAAAATTACTAAATACAATACTTGAAGAGTGCGAAGAAATACGTAGGGTTCTTAAGCTTACAACTCCGTTTAAGAAGGAACAACAAGAATGCACATAAATACGAACGGTTTGTAGGACAAAGTATGGTTCGCATAAATATGTAATGAGGGTTATGTATTTCAATGAGAATATATGGTTCTTAGTGATAGTAATAAAGATTGAGATAGTTCACAATTAAGATGATTGACAATATGATTCGTAAGGACAGTAGAATTCACAATGAGAAGGACAATGACGAGGAGGAGGACACTAAAGCATAGTGAAGTTTACGTAATGAAGAGGAAACTGAACCGGTTTTCTGTTATATATAAAACCCTATTAAAACGCTTTTTTGAAAGAACACCGTAAAAGACCTCCTTATTTTATTTTTTAAAAGTCTTTTACAGCGTTTTTCCAAAAAGGGCTTTAAAAGACCTCTTTGTTTTTTTATGTAACAAAGTTGTATTTTTAAAAGCCTTTTACAGCACTTGTTGCAAAAGCGCTGTAAAAGACCTCCTTATTTTATCTTTTAAAAGCCTTTTATAGGGCTTTAAAAGACCTATTTGTTTTCTAATGTAATAGGGTTGTATTTTTAAAAGTCTTTTACAACGCTTTGGTAACAAGCGCTATAAAGCGAAACTTTGTGACCTCTTTATTTTTTTAAAGGCTTTTATAACTCTTATTGACAAAAGCGCTGTAAAATTACAAGTTTATGTTCAGTTCAGTTCAAGTAAAGTACCTATATTTGAATTTTTTTCTACCAAATAATTAGTTAAATACCTATATATATATATATATATATATATATATATCAATGTTAAATTACATGATTAGCTCATATTGGGGTAATCAGTTCAAGTTCCAAAAAATTCCCAATACTCAAACAAAGCTTTTTCAAGTTCAACATAAGCTGAAAATCAGTTATGGAAGGTCAAACATACACTTAAATTACATGAACTTTGTATAAAACACTAAGATGAAGCTAAATATAAGCAGAAAATCAAATACAGTTCAAGCTAAATACTAAAATGCTCAATTCTAGCAGATCAAACAATTAAATTATAAACTCAGTTCGGATTACGTAGCTTATATAAAACAATTAAACACATTAAGATGTCTTTCTTCTTTTCCTGGTGGGATTCACATTTGTTTGTTCATTAACGATACAAAATGATAGATTAATCTAAATTCCCTCATCATGATCATCTCTAAGATATAAACCATCGTCAGTTGAATCAATTTCATGTGGTTGTGATATTGCAAAGAAAATATCATTACCAATATCTTCATCATTATTGTTATCATAACTTATTTTATTGGTCGATAAGACAACGGACCATTTATCATCAGTAGAATCAGTGACATAAAACACTTGTTGAGCTTGCGACGGTAAAATCTTTGTATCCCACCTTATTAAAATCAACAAGTAAGAACCCTGACTCATCAATTCGAATGCCATTATTATTATCGACTCACTTGCAACCAAATATGGAAACACGAAACATTGTGTAGTCTAACTCCCATATGCGCTCGATAACCCAAAAAAATAATAGATTTGCATATATTGGGTTTTGTCTTTTGCACTTGATACATACATCTCTTCAACTACGAAAGTGACTCCACTATTTTGCGTAGTGGTTTGATCATCTTGTTCTTTGGTATAAAATGTGTAGCCATTAATTACATAACCGGTGTAAGAAAAAACATGTAAAAACAGATCATTACATAATTGTGTCTGCTCCCATTTTATTCTTGATATAGTCATTAATCTATTTCCAATTATCTATTCTCCTAGTATTCTTTTCGAATGACGAGACATGGGAAGCCATATGGATTCAACATTGGAAAGATATTTAGTACAAAATTCAGCAGCTTCTTCGACAATGTACCATTCAGCAATACAACCTTATGGTCGACTTCTACTTTTTACGAACCTTTTTAATATTTTCATATATCATTCTATCGGATACATCCATCTCATATAAGTTGGCCACAGAGTTGTGTCTCCTTAACAAGATGAACAATAAGGTGAACCATTATAACAAAAAACAAGGGTGGTAAATACATTTCAAGCTCACACAAAGTAACAACAATTTCCCTCTATAGTGTCGGTAATTTCTGATAATCGATCACTTTACTACAAACTTCCCTGAAGAAGAAACATAATCTAGTTATGGCTCATCGAACTTTTTCAAGTAAAATGAAATGTATACTTAATAAGACTATCAAATACATTTTTTTCAATATACATAACATCAAGTAAATGTCTTATATACAATGACTTCCAATATGGCAATTCAAAGAAAATTGACTTTTTCTTCCACCCAGTTTTAACCAGCTCTCCCGCAAAAGGTTTGCCAAATTTATTGGTCAAACCTTGTACTTTTTCAAGTATTTGATATCCAGTCGATGCTAAAGGAGCTTTATCTTCCTCTGATTTTCCATTGAATGCATTTCTCCACCCACGATACTGATGACTTTAAGGTAAAAATCTACGATGTCCAAGAAATACATTCTTCTTACAATGTTTCAATCACATCTAATTTGTATTCTCTTCACATATAGGACATGCACACCGACCTTTAATGCTATATCGTGATAAATAACCATATGTTAGAAAATCATTAATTGTGTTGAACAACATAACTCTCAAATTGAAACATTTTTTCTTATACCCATCATAACCTTCCACACATGTCTCCCAGATATTTTTTAAATCTTCAATTAAATGAGTCAAGTATACGTCAATATCATTCCCCAGTTGTTTGGGTCCAGAAATTAACAGAGACACCATCATAAACTTACGCTTCATACATAACCATTGAGGTAGGTTATAAATCAATAAAATCACAGGCCACGTGCTGTGTGAGATGCTTTGAAGACCATGTGGATTCATTCCATCAATAGAAAGTGCAAATCGTAGATTTTTTGACTCTATCCCGAATTCAGGATACTCGTGATCAATTTTTGTCCATTGTGGATAATCTGCAGGGTGTCGAAACTTTCCATCTCTAATTGTGGATAATCTGCAATTGGTAGGACACACATGAATTCTTTGGTAACTCATGCCAATAGAGCACAAAATTCGTTTAGCATCGTAGGTTTGACTAGGAAATTCATTATCGTCTAGCAACATATCTTTTAAAAATATTAATAATTCTGTGAAGCTTTTATCAGACCATCCATTACTCGCTTTTAAGTTGTACAACTTTAATATCGCCGATAGTCTTGCAAACTTAGTACAACGATTATATAATGGTTTCTCTGCATCACTCAACAAACTTTCAAACATTTTAGGACAATTTCGAAGATCTTTTTCAATTGCTTTTGCAATCTCCTCAACTCGGTCCGACTCATATGTATTTGTGTCGAAATTGTAGTACCTAATTTTTGTCCCAATAATTTAAAATTATTTTTACAATAACAATAATAATATGTTTAATAAATATTTTACATTTATTAACAGAAATATACAAAAATTAGTATTTTACAATCCAAATTTAAATGTATACCAAATTTTAAATAATATAAAAAAATAATAGTTGAATTACAACAACCCAATTTAGTTTTTTTTTTCTATGTTTGGATTGGCAACACAAACAAAGCAAGTTTACAGTGTCTTTTTACTGTGCTTTCCTATCAGCAAACTTTCCTATCAGCAAACCAAAAAGCAAACACAAATTGGCAACACAAACAAAGCAAGTTTACAGTGTCCTTTTCCTGTGCTTTCCTATCAGCAAACTTTCCTATCAGCAAATCAAAAAGCAAACACATTCTTCTTCACGCTTCCTCTTCTTCACACACATACACAACCTCCTGCCAAAGACCTCTCCTGTCAGGAAACAAACTTTTATTTTCTATGTATTAGTGTGAAACAAGGTAAGATCTAGAACTTGAGTTTACCTAATAAACAAAAAACATTCACTAGTTTGCCTATAAATTGATGAAAAAATCAAAATACCAAGAAAAAAAAAACGGAAAAACACTCAAAAAGAAAAGGAAGAAAATAGGCAGGGTAATATGAGAAAGCGAGAAAACAAAACAATTAAGGTATTTGTTTTCATTTTTACAAGTTATATTCATTACTGAAATTAGTATATCAAGAAAATCAAGAAAATAAAATCAAGAAAATAACCGAAGGAAGTTGTATTAATCAAGAAAATAAAATCAGTAGTAGTTGCTATACAAACCTGTCATTGTTGGTCATAAGAATCAAATCTGGCTCTCAATATATTTTCCTCTTGTGAGATGGCTCATTTTTGCGTCTTTCATATTTGGCCGCGTCTGTCATTTTTCTACGCTCCTTCTCCTTCAGCGGCGTTTATGTTTGTTTTAGGGTTTCAATTGCCTTGCTTTTTCATTTATTAAATTAGGGTAGTTTTTAGTAAGTTACT
Organism: Cicer bijugum; assembly: GCA_037974875.1. Lineage (NCBI taxonomy): Eukaryota > Viridiplantae > Streptophyta > Magnoliopsida > Fabales > Fabaceae > Cicer > Cicer bijugum. The sequence goes on along the minus strand of JBBPBT010000720.1, from coordinate 186,849 downwards.
TGACCCTGATCATTTATTTTAGTCTATTCTATATCAGGTTAGTTTTTAAATTAGGATTATATATTTATTAAATTTACTAAAATAGACTAAATTTATTAAATTAGTTTAGTTATATATTTTTGGCGTATATTTATTTTTCTGTTGATTTATCTTTATATATTTATTACTTTATTTTGATTTTTTTTTATGGTTATATATAAAATATTTTTTGAATTTTAAGGTCATTGGTCTTTTATAAGTTTAATGTTTTTAGCATTTTCTTTTATTTTTATTTTTCTTATTTTTATTTTATTTTATTTTATTTAATAAGTCTTATTTTTATATTAAATTCAATTAATTTTATAATAAATATTAAATCTGCTAAATGTATAAATAATTTTTTTAAAGTTTATTAGATGTATTGTCTTTTAATCTATTAGTTGTCAGGACACAAGTGGTACAACTTGATAGTTCTAGAACTCTCTTTATTTTATTTATTTATTTATGTATTTATTTATTTTATTTTATTTTATTTATTTTACTCATTTATTTTATTTATTCACTGACTTATTTATTTTAATGAACTAATCTAAAATCAACTTATTTATTAGATTTATTAGATGTAACTCTTTTTTATCCTTGAGTTGTTAAAACACAAGTTGTACTACTTGGTGGTTTTGAAACTCAATTTAAAAATCGAGAGTAATAAAATACCTTTTTTTAGAGGATTAAACTAGATGTGACATCTTTTTTATTCCTTAAGTTTTGGGACACAAGTTGTACAACTTGATCGTCCTAAAACTCATATTTTAAAATATTTACTCAAATCAAACTCTTTTATTTTATTTTTTTTCTTTCTATTTTGTCAAAACATTTTTTATCACAAAATAAATTTTCTTTAAAACACACTCAACACATCCGTATTTTTTTAACCAAGAACTACGTAGCTTTGATTTCTCCATCGCACCGGGAGATACGTAGGAGCAAGATCACACTCTTGTCAAGCACAATAATAAAAACTTTTTTTATACTCTTTTAAATACGTTTTTATCGCATTTATAAAAATAATTTATATTCATAATTAATAACAAACAAAAATAAGTATATTTAAGTTGATATAATTTTGCACAATTAATTATAGGTAACCGTTTTTTAGCGGATGTCGTAGGGTGCTAATACCTTCCCTACGCATAATCGACTCCCGAATTCAAAATTTGGTATCAAATACCATTTTTTTATTTTTTACATTTTTAAGGGTTTCCCAATATTTTCCCGATTAAAAATAAAATTTTGGTGGCAACTCCATTGAATTCGAGGAAAACTCGAAATTTTAGGCCGCGACAGAAATCAGTTGAAGCATATGTCGAACCATTCTCAAAATTAACATTTCCTTTTTTTCCCGCACCATCCCATACTAAATGTCCTTCCAATTCATCTTTTTTTCCAAAACAACATTTTAAACAAGGACAAACGACTCTATTTGGATCTTTTGCATTCTTCACTGCAAACTCAACAAACTCCATTGACAGACATCCATTTCCGGTCCATTTTATATGACCTATATAAATGCAGTTACACAAATAATAAGCTACTGATAACATTATACCAATATATAGTACACATATCTAATATTGGAAAATGAAACCAAGGTCCAAGTCTGATTTCAAAATCGAACCGATCAACAAGTTCCAAAAAGGAATAGATTTTATATGATTTATTATGTAACAATTTATTAGTTTTAGTGACAACAACAAATTAATAAATACAGTACTTGAGACAACGTATCCAATTTTTTTTAAAGGAGGTGTAGTAGATGGGCACACAGTAGAGGAAAAGAGGGTTCGCAGAGTAAAGGAGATGATGGTTCGTAAATTTGTTTTTATTTATTTATAGTAAATGATTTTTATTTAAAGTGAATGATTTTACAACACTTGTATAATAAACGCTATAATAGGTCATTTAATTATGCGAAAGCGCAAGTCTTTTACAGCGTTTATCTAAAAATCGCTTTAAAAGCTATGTAACATAAGGTGGGAGTGCTATAGTTTACAACACTTATGTTTAAAGCGCTCTAAAAGCGCTATAAAACATTATGTGAGGGCGCTTCAGTTTACAGCGCTTTTGAAAAAGCGTTGTAAAAGCCTTGTAAACATTATGTGCAAGCGCTATGTAACCCTACAACAACGCTTGTCAAAAAAGTGTTGTTGTATCCTCATTTATTTTTAAAATATTATACAACAACGCTTGTATTTAATAAGCGATATAAAATGTGCGCTATAAAATATCATTTTTGGTGTAGTACCAATACGCGAGCCATAATCTAGCTAGTTTTAATAAAAAGAAAAACTTACATTGTTGATCACTAGAGAATTCTATCTCAGTTGTTTCCATGATTTGGTGGTTTCCTTCCTTACTCACTCTCTCTTTTATGTTCATACCATATTCACCCCCCCTTCTAGCACAGGCTCTGATACCACGCTAGCCGGGAGTCTTCCATATCATGAGAATAGTCTTAATTGAATCATCAAACCGAGATAACAAACAACCATTCCAAGGCTTACAAATCTCAAGACACATACTATCAATTAAAACTAAAATCTAATTATAGAAAGGACCGTAGCAAGGATCAATAGTCAGATGTTTTCTGATACACAAGATCCTCACTTTCTGAGGCGAGTGTAGAGCATACTTGCATCTCTTACAGGGAATTAATGATATGAACATAATAGTTGGAGCTTTCAAAAAGAAGATACAATTTTGAAGAACATGTTTATACTTAAGAAAACTTATGGTTTTATTTCAATTGCCTCTGAGTTCATATGTTACAATACATCTCCTTTTATAGCCAAGTAGTTACACAAAGGACAAAATACAAACTATTCATGATGATGCCATTATAAGCATTATTAGAATGTTTTACCATTATGGAAGACATAATTATGATACCTTTTGACTATTATACCATTTAGACATAATCATGACACCTTTTGACTATTATGCCATATTATCAGCATTATTATACATAAGAAAACAAAAGTACAATAATTATACAAGACATATTCATGACTCTTTCAACTCATTATTCTTTAGAGATAGGCTCGTGATTTAGGGACGAATTCTAATCAGACAAGTATTATTCTGGAAGGTAACTAGGGGAATAATGTGACTCATACTCATTATCTCCCTACTTCTTTGGGAGAGAAAACAGGAACGCATCCGTCTTCCTTTTCTGACTCAATCGGTGAGTTTTCATCAGATGAGGAGCTTTGAAGAGCAAATATTTTCTCTTCATCAGCAGAACTCTGTTATGAGTATAAGGATTCTAGATCTCCTTCTAAAGGTTGTAAAGAGTTGATCAACTTTGAAGCTTTGGCTGTTTTGTTTGGGCAACTTTTGGAAAAATGCTCTTTTTTTCCCCAGACGAAGCATCTTTGTCCTTTGTTTTTTCGTCTAAATGGTTTCCTCTAAAAAACTTCAAGTTTTTTATTTTCTTTTTGGAGGACCGAGGATGCTTTAAGTAAGTAGACTAATGGTTCTTCTGTAAAATACATGTTTTTGATGAAGACAAGGACCAACGATTGTGATTAAGGCAACAAGCTAAAAAATAAGTCCAAATATCTTTTGATAAACTTTAAATTCAAACATATTAGATGTTTAAATGTAAAAGTAAATGATACAACTAATAGCTCAAATACATGAGAACCATTCATCTTTATATGTGCATATAAAGAATTTTCAAAAGTCAAAATTACATTAACAGTCTTAAAACTAATATTTTTGACAAAATACAAAGTTGTATTCGAATACAACATAGTGTGTTCGAATACATATGCTAGGTCATTAGCGAAAGCTTCACATATGTATTCGACTACAACCTGTTGTAGTCGAATACAAATAGCAAGTCAGTGGCAAAAATAACAAATTTGTATTCGACTACATGACTGTGTATTCGAATACAAGATGAAAATTTTTGAATAAAATTGAACGTTACAAAGAGGTGTATTCGAATACACGCATCCTGTATTCGAATACAACTAGAAGCAATGCAATTTTTCAGATCTGAAATGGCTCTAGATCATTGTATTTGTTCATCAAACCTCTTGGATAAATGGCCACAAATCTGAAGACTTGTTTATGGAGTGTAAATACACCATAACTTCAAATTAATCGATACACAATCCTTCAATCAAACCTTGAACAACTTTGAACAAATTTATGTTTTTTTTTTACAAGTACTTGCATCTCATTTTCATATCATTCAGAAAGGTTCTCAAACTACTTAAAGTAATATTGGATTGATATCATTATACCTTTCTTATATTGTTATTCCAAATCAAACTATATCATTTGTAAAAGAAAGTAGTACTTTCTTAAAGTAGTCTAATCTAAGAAGTTTTGTTAGAAGTTTGTAGAAGAGATCCTAGGGTGGGATTTGTACATTTTTTGACAATAGTGGAGAAATCTCTTGTAGTGTGCAAGAGGACTGGATGTACCCTTGTTCATAAGGGGATCCAAGATAATATTACTGTGTTCATTAAATTACTGCCATTTTTTATCGCTCTACATTGTCCAAATCAAAAAAATCGATCATTAATCTTCTGAAAACAAGAAAATTTCCTAACACTTAATTCACCCCCCTCTTAGGTGCACCTCTGTTCTTACATCTTCTTCTTGGTTGAGCAATGGCATTTGTCCTTTTTGCACTTGATTTCTAAATAAGGCTTTTGACATGCCTTTTTGAACTTAGATTTGTGTTCGACTACTTCTGAGAAATGTTGGTGCAATCTACATAACTTTTCAAGAGCTTCCAAAGTTGTTTGGTGAAATTCTCTGAAAATATTTTTCCAAGTCTTTTACCTTAAGTGAACAATATCTCATTTCAAATCATTCTTGTCTATTTTTTCTGTCAAATATCTCCACGTAACCTATGAATTCTCCATGTAGAACTCTAAGATCTGCAGCAATATTTTCTAGTTTATGTACCTCATCTTGCTTAAACGTACCCAAATTATGGTACCATTCTTTCAAGGTTCATGTCATTTTGCAGCATAATTCTTCAATGGCTTTGTAGGAACCTGAACCAGGTTTCGTAAGGTGGGTGTCAAGCCATGCTCCAAACTCAAGGAGTCTTTTCCTCCAACGGTTAGGAGGTATATCATCCAGAATAAACCAACGACCACTGTTTATCTTTGATTATCCAGTGGCATGTTCATATGGTCTTCTTTAGAGTCTAATTTAGTTGATGAGGATTCTGAATTTCCGTTTATGGATGACTCTTGGCTTTCTTCATAGAAGAGGGAATGTCTGTTAATTGCTGAGGCAGAGCTTGCGAAAGAGTAATCATCCTGAAATTCTTCATTGTTTTTTGTAACCTATGTGGCTGGATAGCCTTGGTCTAGTAGTTGAAGATCTTGATATGATGTTTCCTCCTTATGGAACTTTGGTGGAGGTGTCTCCGGGATTCCCTACTTATCAGTGGATGATTCACTTATACAAACAGTCTTTCCTTTGTTTATGGAAGTTCAGGTTGTAATCCTAGCACTTTTTGGTCTATAAGTTGTAGGTATATATTTAACATAATTTGGTGGTGAAGAAGCATACGTTGGAAAGAAAGGAGAAAGTCTTTCTGGTCGGCTAAAATAGATGGGAAAAGTAGGAGGAATTACATTTTCAACAGGCTTAGGCTTGTGCTCTTTAGAAGCTCTTATGAAGTCGTCCATTTCTTTTACTTGGGCTTGCAACCTTCTAATTTCCCTTTCCTTTTGATCAAAGTCTTTTCTGAAGGTTCTTTCATCTAACATTTTCCTCGGATCATAGTCCATCTAAGAAACTTGGGCTTTAAGGTTTTTATAATGTTTTCGCATTTTTGGAGATAAGTCTTTGAGATCTTTATCTGTTTGTTCCAACTTTCCTGTGATCTTTTCTATCTTTTGGTCAAGCTTTCGTAAGCTATCATTCTGGGCAACCATACTTTTTGATTGTCAGTTGAGGACTTATTCAGCTTGAGTCAAAGACATTAATTTTCCATCAGGGTGAACTTCATTTGGTTGTATGAAAGGTTTGACTGACCTATTTGTAATAGGATCGATTTTCCTGTCCAAAGCAGGGAAATGTTGATCGTATTCTAAAGCTGATGCTGACATCATGAAGCAAGGAATTGGTTCAATATTTTTGGAATATCTTATCGGGTTATAATGATCTGAGGGAGACCATGAGATAAGGTCGGGGTCAGCTGGTGGAATAAGGTTTTCTTCTCTGAGGATCCTAAAAGCTTCTTCGTAAATCGGGAGAAGATGAGCTTTCTTTCGAATTCTTACCCAAAGACCATTATCAGGATTAGTCCTTCTTTGTGGAGGTGGTGGTGATTTACACCTACCTTTCTTGTTTCTTTTAGGGCGAATGATATCTTCATCTATCTCATCATCATGCATCCAACAGTCACAGTCTGGGTCACACCTATTGGGATCTACATCCCAAATGAAATGTTCATATATTTTATTTGTATATATGGGCTTTCTGTTTGTTGTAACCGCATGGATAGGACACCAATCTTCTTTGAGTATTGGTTGAATATATGATCTCCTGAAAGTTGCTTCTTGGGACTGGATTGGCCTCTTGTCTTGTTGTATCTTTTCGTAGTTTGTGATCCATTCAAGAGGAATCAACTATGCTAATTCTTCTCTTGATATTCTTCTAGCGATTTGGACAATAGAGAATGTTTCTTTTTCTTTATTGGTGATTACCAATAAGGAATTCGAAGAACATCTTGTGAGTGGTAAATCTATCGAATGATTTTGGAGTCGATAGATTATTTGGTGATGGAGAATGGTTGACATGGCTTTTTGGATTTGATCAGTTCTGGTGATCTGAATTTGGGCCTTTAGCCTTGTTGATAAAGTATTGTCATTAAGACTTACGTTGTAGTTTGGGAAGATAGTGAGAACTACACTTCCTGCATGCAATGAAGTCGGAACAATCCCGATTACTGTGTTTTCGTAGTGAAGATAGCTAGAGTCTAACAACGCTATCTTACAGAAAACAGGGAGATTTTTTCTTCCATGGAGAGAAATGATTAATCTGACAGCTCCAAAGTGTAAGGTTCTGTATCATTCATTTTTCAAATGATTTATAAGATCTGAGGAATCTCTAAATCAACATTATGCTCTTGATTTGTCCCCATGAGACTACACTGATCAAGTCGTGAAGATTGTACATATTCATGTGAGGACGGTGAGTTGTGATCAGGTTTATGATAGATCTGGTGTAAGATCTTTGTCTTTTAAAGATGTTATAAAGGCTCAGAAGAGGTGGTATGGTTTCAACAATTGATACGTACATCATCAGGAATAAGTCTTTTTACAGGTTTTAGGAAGAGATATTGAAGTGATACAATAATTACATATACAAATTACAAGAACTTTGATACGATGTTTCAAAAATTAATAAAGTTAACATACCTACATATAACCGGCCAAAGATTATAAGAATTACATATAAGTGATATAACATATCTAAATCAATTTTTTTTTTCTTCCGTTGAAAACTTAAAATATTCTTGTATAATTTATAAAATATCACGACTTAGCACCAGGAGTGTCAAGCATGGCCACAAAAGTCACACTATATATAGGATTACTCATAAACATATATCCACATATTTAATCCAAATTCATATAAAAACCATTTATCATAACAGATTTTTAGAAACAATTTATATAATCGGATATATTTTGCAAAATTGGTTATAAACTGGTTTTAAACCAAATTCATATATTTTTTTTAATTCAATTTGAGACTTAAAATGTATGTTTGGACTCAATATTGGCAGACAATTATCAGTTTCACATAATTGACAAAACCATGTCTTTTAATAAGAGATCAAGCATATATCAGGATACTTTAATGTCTTAAACAATGAGTGAAAAATGAACCAATTATATATATGGATATTGTGGATTCAAATGGGATGCACAATCATACAATAGCAATTAAGAAAGTGTTTGTGAGGCTGAAGAATGATCCTTTCTCGTTTTAAATTCAACTTAAACAGATAACATCAATGTCTTTGTTCTCTCTAAAACACTTCCTAAAAGGGTATTGCTAAACACATTATCTGAATTGGGCAATCTCTAAATGATATGGGCAATTTCTATCTAAATCTAATACTCCTACTAGAAAGTTCAAAATCTAAACTATCTTCTTAAATTCATGAACAAGCTCTAATAGGGTACTGCTAAACACACTTACCCCACTTCAAAAATGGTTTCTTGGAACCAAATCTAAGTTCATGATTTTGCAACTTATAGGAGGGTGAATAATTGCTCAATTTTTCTGAATGGGTGTAAAAATGAAAGCTTGTTTGGTATTTTTTGAGCAAACTATCCATAATTATCATAGGATATTTATAAAAAAAAATCTCTAAAAAATCCCAAGTTAATATGTTGGGACTGAAATCACAAACTGAAAACAAGAGAATGTACATAGGCAAGAAATATTTATGCTACTTAAGAATAATTGTGTCCAAAAGAACTACCATCACAACAAATTAGTATCTTGTATAATCGAGAGGTTGGAACACTTACATGATCAATTCTCCAATTGCAATTGTTGTATGTATACCCACCCACTTATAACTTATAGGAGCTCACTTGTATTCAGTTACTAAATAGAAACTACATATTCAAAAGCATCCAATGTTGTGTTTTCAAGTGACTATATATTCAAAAACATAATAAGTAGACTAAAAACACCTCCATTCACTATTTCTTAATAACCACACCAACACAAATCAAAATTTGTTATAACTGTCATGATAATAGACTAACCAATAGTAACAAAAAGCCTCCAAACTTATGCAACTCATGCTTACTGCAATGTCACAAAACCAGCAAAAAAATGAGCTCGCTGCTGCCACCTGACCAATCACAACAACAAACAAACAGCAGCAGCACAAGGCAAAATCCAAACAGTAAACTCTACTACTCCTTCAATTCCTGCCGTTTTGGTGTTACTAGGTCATATATTCCATATTTCAGGGTTTGTATACCTTGTCAGATTTTGATTAAGAAAATTTAAAATTTTCTTTTTTTGGAGAAGAAGATTAAAGATTCTTTTTTATTTAGGCAAGATTCCAGGTGCTCAATAATCAAGAATGAGAAAATAGATATCTCCATTTTAAACAGGACAGGGCAAATGTTTTTGAATTAAAATTCCAAAATTGTGCAAAACTTCATCATCACAACAACAGTAAAAAGATTTTTCTTTTCTCTACAAAATCTTGGAAACAAATAGGATCTTGGGAGAGAGCATGTTTACTTAATTAATATTGTTTAATTTCTAAAGCAGAAGATTGAATATTCTTGAATAATTCAAGAACGAGAAAATATGTATCCCAACAGGTGAATCCAATAAAACTGACGACAAAAGAAGTCTTTCAAAAACAGAGTTCGAACAGAGAGGGACAAAGACATTGAAGAAGGTTAGGGTTATGGGTATGTATTCCACAACCTTTTTGAAAAAAGATTTCATCTTGCAATGAGTTAGTCTCTTTTTCTTAAGCAGAAGAGAAGATTGAATGTATTTGAACAATCAAGAATTAGAAAATAGGTATTCCAATTATAAACCAGACGGGACAAAATCTGTTGAAATGAAATTCCAAAATCATGTAACAAACGTAAAAAGTGTCTTTCAAAACCTTTCAAGAATAACAAGATAGTTTCCCAAAATGAATGAATGCAAATATTGATGCAAGCGAAATTGAAGAAAAAGAAAATGTCATTCAAATTGAAATAACCAACATAGCATCGTAAAATAAAAATGTGACTAACGATTAATGAGAAAAAGAGTTTATAAAGTCTATTATGTTGGGCTTAGGTATTTTAATGAAACGTTCGGTCGAGGCCCACTACCGAGTTATTGTTGTTTTACCCTTTTTAAACAATGGTTATACATAAAAAAGGAACCAAATCTTTTTATAATAATAATAATAATTAAACAAATGGTTATATCTGGACCAAGAAATTGATGGTTAAATTTCTAAGTAAACGGTCACAAAAATATTTTTAAGTATATTGTAATTGAATTCTTAAAATAATAATTTGTCCTACATTAAGGGACCGATTAAAAATTTAAGAATCTCGTTAGAGATAATTTTTTTTCAAGTCTATAACGAACCTAATAATAAGTTCATAGACATGACCAAATATTTGTTTTAGTTCAATAATGTAATTATAAATTATCAACTCAATTACAAGCTTTTTCAATTGAACAACAAATTTAAAAATTCTTAACTAGTTCCAAGACTTCTAGAGTAATAAGACTAAATTAAAATTCACACAAAAATCATTAACAAATGAATGTATTTAATTATCGTTTATTCTAATTTCTCCAACTTGTGAGAGATTTTCTTTCACTATCATAAAAATGAATGTATTTAATTACAATAAAATTTTCTTGAGCAAACCGCTCTAAATTTGTAACCCTACAAATTTAGTCTTGAATTTTCAATTTAATGTAGCACACACTTCGATCTTGAAGAATTCAATATCTCGATACTTCCACTCCTTTGAATGTTACTACCTTCAACCTTGAAGACCAATAAAAACCAAAAAAACCTAGAATCCTCATTTTCTAGATAAATATTTTCCTTCAAATCAGTTTGCTATTAATTCCAATCATGTTCCACAAACTGAGAACACTCACAATACAAGTTTTCGTCTTAGTTTTTCATAATGAAGATCAATTGCATCTAAGAGATTAAGGGTTTTTGAAAAAGCTTTGTGATATGAGATATTGAGAAAAAGTTGCGATGTTCCTTCATATGAATGAGTGATAAAAAGTGTATATATTGAGCAGTGAGAAAATCAATTTGATGCACTAAAAATAAAAAATAAAAATGCATATCTAATTCGAATCACATTAGATGTAATTCTAATTCAAAATTGATTTTGACACGATGATTCTAATCACCTCTAACTTGATTTTAATTGATTTTGACACGATGATTCTAATCACCTCTAACTTGATTTTAATCAACATAATTTTTAATTTAAAGCTAGTTCAAATCACATATAGCTTGATAATAATCAAAATAATTTTAATTTAAAGCTGATTCAAATTTAAATATCAAATCAAAATAATTTTAATTTAAAGCTAATTCAAATCTAAATTATCAAAATAATTTTAATTTTAACTCAAAAAATCAACATACTTTAAATTCAAAATCATTTAAATGCATGTT
>JBBPBT010000720.1:113570-138913 GCA_037974875.1 Cicer bijugum | reverse complement strand
AAATATTAACACATTAACACATAAATAAAATATATAACAAAATTATATCTTAAAAACTTTTGATATATTACTAATTTACAATCAAATACATATATTATTACATTCATCTCGTTATTCATTAACTAACAGATAATCAAAAGATCTATTTTATTCCCAAATACCTATTAAACTATTCACCTCATATCCGTTAGATATTTTATATACGGTTATTTTGTATGGATTTTTTTTGTCGTCTCTATCTCTATAATTGATGAAACAGATATCTATCCTAGTTTTAACTAGCAATGAGGCTTAAAATCCCAAGAATGGCAATTTTTTTTTTTATTTAAAAAAATTAGCTATGCTCGCTCGATGAAACTATTTTTTTCATTTCAGTGCTTTTAAGCCCCATAATTTTTTTTATGAAATTATTTATATTCGTTCAATTAAATTAATTTTTATCCATATTTAATAGGACTTATGTAAATTTACCGTGCACCTTTTATTTGTGGATGCGAGAGTGAAGAAAAACAAAACTAGTTTTTGTTTTTATATATAGTAAAATAAAAGAAAGGCTTAGCCATCTTTGTCTTTTTAATTTATCAATTTTAGTCGTATTAACAGTAAATAGCACCGTCTTCTTTTTTTTGTTACAGTGAATCTCATATATGATGAAGTGTGATATGTTGAATATTCAAACACAATAATGAAAGGACTAAGGTTTGGTAACAAACTTAGATACAAGTCCCTACCACTCACCTACATCATAAGCTTTTGCCCGCCATTAGTGGTACTTCATTAATTTCAATTACTCAGAAAACATGCCAAATTATTATGTGTCTTCTTTCACTTTTGTATGCTTCTATTTTAGCTTAAAATTTTGGTTTCATTATTTTATTGAGTATGCTTTTTATCTGTTTCCACCAAAGAAATTTAAAACATAATTAAAGAAGGATAGAAAGAAGGAATTCATCACATATTAATAGTGAAACTTTTGTGTCTTGTTGGTTGTGATAGTGATGGTGTAAGAGAGAACTTATTTGTTCAACCAACTAATTAAATTAAATAAATATGACAAGATGGAGTGGTTAACAATAGTTTACAAAACTATTTAAAAATAATAATGTTGCATTTGCATTATTTCTTCTATATATAAAGAGAATATTTTGGTAGAGATGAACATCAAGAGTATGGATGAGTTCAAGTACAATTTTATCAAAATATCTAATACAAAGCTTGCATTTTACAGCCTTGATCTCGATTTCGATCAATTTTGACATGATTTATTCGAATTTTTGTTAGTAAGAATTTGTAGGTTATGCACGTAAGTTGGTTCAGGTGATGAATTGGTTATGTTTTATTAGTATGCTTTTTTTTTTATTCAATTTATTTTCAAATTCATTAATTTTATTATAAAAAATATATTAAACTTTTAATATTTGTGTTAATGTCCGAGTATTTTTTTTATTAAAAAACTAATTTATCATATAGTGGTGTGGTGATTAAATAAATTCACTATAAAAAATTCACCTGCATTCGACTTCAAATCCGTATATTTTCATATTTATGAATCCGTGCAACCTGTAACAACCTGTATGCGTATAAAATTTGATCATTCAAGTGACTTGAGTTTGATTGAATTATCTAATTTTTCTATCCCTATATTTTCATGTGAGTTAAATAATATCTACTTATAAAGTTACAAATATAATTTTAATTTTGATGTGTTGACGGAGTAAAAAAAATTATATTCACGATATAAAAATTAAAATCTTATAAATATTTCAATAAATAATATTTTATCTATATACTATCTAGTGAGGGGACTATTTGTCAAAAAACAAAATCGGTGACTAAATATTATCCATCACCTTATACAGCACTTGAAGAAGTCAGTGAACCGATCTACGCACTGGTTCGTGTGTATGTATAGGCAATTGGCCGTTACTTTAATGTAATGAATGAATTAATTAATTAACTAATTAAAAATACAAACCTTATGGGGGGACAGGACAGATAGTCAAATATTGTTTTTTCCCAAGAAAGAATCTATTTTCTTCATTCTCAGTTGGGATTCTTCCATCAACAGCGAGACTGCCAGTGTGTGATGCATATTCTAATTAACAAAGGCAAACGACATGCTTAAGACACTTAACCCATATTTCCCCGTTAATTAAGGTAACATGTTCCTTCTATGCTATTCGTACTTTCTTCCTTATCATACTATAGAAATTAAACTGACTAAATATATTTCTTTGAGTTAAAAAGTTGAGACCGTGACGTGTTTATAAGTGTATTTGATGAGTATTTAGTAGATTTGACCGATTATGAAAGGTTTGAGTGTTTAGAGTGAAAATAATAAATTAGTGATTTATTTTTTTTAGGTTACTTCGACTATTTATAGAGATATATTAAATCTTTTTTTTTAATAAGTCATTTTTATTCATTCTTTTTCGTTTCACGTGGTTGTTACTCGAATAATCAACCACTATTTTGGTATTATTGTGTTTATATTGTCATTTTCTTTGACCGAGTAAGAAGCTCATGTTCTTTTATGGTGAATTTTGATAGCGTTTAAATAGTGTGTCAGATTACTGAGATATAGAAGTACTAGAATATTAGATCTTCATGGTTCTAAGATACTAGGTCAAGAACTCAAATGAATTATAAGAGTCCACAACCTTAACCTTAAGGTATGTAAGGGTGAGATATGACAGTCCACATTCCTCAAATAAGAGGCATATAAGATCAAGATATTTTAAACTAATTTTTGAATCATCTATGATTTTTTTGATTTTTTGGACTTTATCATTTAATTTTTGGGGTATCTAAGGGTTTTGACTAAATGACAAACATGCACATGACATGTGTTGTTAGAGTTTGTCCTATCAGTTTTTTTTTTTTTTTTTTGTGTTGGAGAAACTTTCTCAACGCATTGTTTTGACTAAGTGACACGAGGGAGTTTGCAAATGACTCTTTTCAATATGATTTTTTCAAGGAATGTTTTGCCCAAGCTAAAAGGACCAATGGGACAGTAAACTGAAAATGATTTGAGACTAAATATCTTGGTTTTTCCTTTTCTCATGATTGCAATTACTCATTTTCTATCCATTTTATCGAAAAATGAGAATAAAAACAAGAATGATAACTAGAAACAAAGAGGTTGTTATGATGATTGTGATGATGAGCGTGTGACTACTGCTACTAGTGATGATCTTGTTATTCTCCACGAACATGAGTCAATATATCTTATATTTGATGAGAGCATGTGGATAATTGATAAGGATGCTACACTACATGTTACACCGAGAAAGGAGTTATTCACATCTTATACTTTATGTGACTTTGGAGTGTCGAACATAGATAATGATGGTGTATCTAAGGTAATTCATATTGGTGATGTTTGCTTGCGAACCAATATATGAATGCAATTGTTGCTTAAGGAGTCAAACATGTTCTTGATGTTCCCTTTAATTTGATATATTTGCATATGTTTGATGATAATGGTTTTGACTATTATTTTGTTTCTTGAAAGTGGAAACTCAACAAAGGTAACTTGGTTGTGGCTAAAGAGGAGAAATTTTCTAAGTCGTATTTGACAAAAAACTTTAGTTTCTAAAGACAATGGGAATGTCATGTATATGGAAGCATCTTTGTGGCATCGAAGGCTTGGTCATATTAGTGGAAAAAAATGTTAAATTATTTATCTAGAAAGAATGTGCTACCAAGATTGAAGAATGCAAATTTGGAGACATATTCTCATTGCATGGTTGGTAAACAAACTATATTATCCTTCAAAAGACACCCCCCCTCAAGGAAGTCAGTGTCGCTTTGGTTGGTGTATTATGGAGTTTGTGACTGTTTAAAGGTAAAATCCTTTAGTGGTGCATGTTATTTTGGTGCTTTTATTGATAATAGTTCCAGGAAACAATGGATATATGCTTTGAAGACAAAAGACCAAGTGTTGGAGAAGTTCCACAAATTTCATGCTTTGATTGAGAGGTAGACAAACAAGAAATTGAAATGTGTTCGTACTGACCACAATGATGAGTGTTGTGGACCGTTTAATGTCTATTATGAACAACAAAGTATTGCACCTGAAAAAACTCCTTCTAAAATTCATTGGTTAAATGGTTTAGAATAAAAGATGAATTGAATAGTTGTTGATAAAGTAAGGTGTATGCTCTCGAAAGCTAAGTTGGATAAACGTTATTAGGGTGAGGCATTGTACATGGTAATGCATGTTGTTATTCTTACTTCTACTATTGCTTTGAACAATGAGGTACCATATAAGGTATGGTTTGGAAATAATGTAAAATATGATCATTTGAGAGTCTTTGGCTATAAGGCTTTTGTACATGTTCCAAAGGATGAAAGATCTTAGTTTGATGCAAAGTCAAAGCAGTGTCTACATCAGTTATGTTTAGGGTGAATTTGACTACAATTTTTTTGATCCTATACCAGAAAAAGATTATCAGAAGTCGTGATGTAGTGGTCGTGGAAGACTAAATTATTGAAGACATTGATAAGGGGGAGAAGACTACATTTAAGAGATATAACATCTTTCTTGATGGTGATCCAGTTCGATTACATGTTGCAAAATTGTTTGATTGTGTTTGATGGGGAAGTAATAAAATTTCTTTTGACTTTAGGACTAAGGACACAATAGAGAAATTTAGAACAATTGGGTATCATCTACAAGGAACGAGAACAACGTCATTTTAGAATCTTGTAGGGATTGGGAGAGCGTTTTCATTTGTCTTCCTTGTAGGCTGTCTTTATAGTGCACTTACATGTTTTCATGCATCTTTGAAGATATGCATGGGTGTGTATGTCATTCACCCTTTTTGAATGTAACGTTTTGCACATTGTTAATGTCGCTCTTAATTGCACCTTAGTTGTTAGGCGTTTATGAGCGCATTTCAAATTATGTGTGGTGGTTTAAATGTTCAACCTACCATTAGAGTTTTCTTTTGTATTCACTATTCTAATGGTCTAAATAAATAAAGTTTGGTTTTCACGAGTGACATCCAAAAAGAGTTTTATTCATTGTCTATTGTTCTTTATATAAATATTTTAAATGTAGATTTTGAGTATATGGTAGTGAATTTTGTCTCGAGATGTTATAGATTTGTTGGGTTATTACAAATTTCCATTGTATTATGTGAGTTTGTGGCTTTCAAAGGGTACTACTTCAATAAACTAATCGATTTAGAGAAGTATATTGAATTTCTTACCACAATCCTTTCCTATTAGTTGTAAGGATTTTCTCACTAATGAGTTCAACCTAATGGTCTCTAGGATTTGCTTTGTAAGTTTAAATTATTACTCGTTTTAGGCTTAACTTCTTGGCATTTGGTACCGTAACGTATTGATTTTGCTTGTTTCGCATAAAGGATATCTCCAATGAGCAAATATGAATTTAAGAATTATTTGAAGAAATATGTTGCGAGGAAATGATTAGGGGTTGTTAAAGGCTTTAAAGTGAGTGAGATTGTTATTCGTGAGACTAAATGAAAGAAAAGTTCAAAGAAGAAGAATGAGGTGTTAGAAAGCATACCCATCCAGGCTTCCATTATCCAGAGTGTTCCTAGGGAACTCGACATGGTGAATTTGGAGTGCACTCTTTCAAAGAAAACCAAAATGGCTAATAAAAATTGCCTTTAAGGAAGAAACAATAAATCACATGGTGCTCTTTAAACTCGTATTTCTATAATGTATTGTCAAAATGCCTTAACATCCTCCATCACACAAGTTGAAAGTTGTTATGAGTACTTCAATATTTTTAGTGTCATTGTCGTTATTTTTTTTATCTCGATGAAGTTCTGAATTCGACTTGGAAATAGCCATTTGGTTATTTTGTCACCCTAAGTGTATGGATCATAATTTACAACCCGGATGAAAGAAATACATGAAGAAGAAAATTATGTCTGCTCTTAAGACTCAAGATTATGTTGAAGATAATAATTTTTTGACTTTGCTCCAATGATCCATAATGAAGATGAACTACCCATTTCAGTTAGTATGAAGGAAAATGCATACATCTCTAATCCATTTTCAATCTTTACTAATCATTGTGTCTCTCTCACTCTTTCATATTAGCTTAACACTTTTTTGTTTGGTTTGATGATTTCCTCTTTCTTATGATTGTATTGTTTACATGTTTTTAGAATAAGTTTATCTTGCTTTAAATTCATACTTGTTAATTTTAAGTTTGTGGGAGAATATTATAAATGAGAAGTGTTAGGGTCACTCTCTTTTTAAGTGCCACTGTAACACTTACTCTCTAATTGGATACAATTAATGTATATCACACACTTTATAAATGAGTCTCACATAAAGTGATGGGACCAAAATAGATTTTACCGAGTGTTAGAGAAAATATTGTTAATACTCTTCATTAAAAATACAAGAGTGGTTAATTAGTTAGATGAGTTAGTTGCAACTCTTTTTAAAAATTATTAAAAGTTGTTAACAAGTAGAAATTAATAGATTTTATTCATAAGCTCTATAAATTAAACATGATGTATTTATTTTACACAATTTTTTAAGATAATTCAATAGATTTAAAATATAAATTAATCATCAAAAGTAGGTGTATACTCTCTATTTTTCTCAATCATCTTGCTCTATTTCTTGATCTATGAATTTCTAACATCTTTTGAAGAAAATTTTTAGGAGAAAATAGTTTTGGTATAAACAATAACTATATTCAGTACCGGCAAAAATTTATGGACCTTGAACATTTTTTATGGCCTTTCTTTACTCTATTTTACAAGAGAGATGAAGAAAAAGAAAAAGTAAGCTGATTAGTAGATGAGCCGGCACATGCTTACATGACCTGAATTTTCTTTATCATCTGATCCCAATCCCTATAAATGAATCATATCACATGGTAATGAGTATGGTGCCAATATAGAAAAATATATACAATATTCTCGTTTTTTTTTATAAGAAATAATTATATTAAAATTTAATCTAACAAAAATTTATATATTATAATTTTTATTTTTTATTTATTTATTTAATCTATATTATAAATTAAATACATCAATTTTTAATAATCAAATTTTGAATTTTAACTGTCATTTATAAACTTATTATTATTTATCAAATTTTGAATCTAACTGTCACTTATAAACTTATTATTATTTGTGGCAATTTAAACTTACTAGTTACGCCCTAATGATTGGAGAGAATACTTGCTTTTTGGTAAACCTGATCCACCACACTTTCTCCATATGCACAACAACTATACTTCTACTCTAACTTAATGTGTATCACATCATCCAACCAATAATTCAAATCTTTGCAAGATTTAACTAATACTCCTTCACAGTCTATGTAAGAGAGATTTTAGAGAATTTTTCTATTTTAAACATAAAAAATTATAATTTATAAGATTTATTTATTTTTTAAATTATTTTTATATTTTAATTTAAATACTAATTTTTTAAATATCATTAAAAGTATTTAATATTTCACAATTTTCAATAAAAATATGTATGTAAAAATAATTAAAATATTAATAAATATATTAATTTTAATATTTTTGTTATTTTTTTCTTATAAATGGAATAGAAGTAAGAAAACTAGCTAATGCATATTACACATTGCACATTGGTATTAATAATGATTGTGACATCTACACCATGTATGTTGTAATAATGCAACCTTTAATAGAGAATCTGAATATATGAAACATTTAATTGATATGGGAAATAGTAATTAATTGTGATGTGATTCTTACCTGCCAAGTTTCCCATACTTATTATGTTTGTGGGTGTCATTTGATCTGAATATGGAAAATGGCAAATAAATACTACAGAATTAATTAATGACCATAATGTTATAATAAATTTGCCTTTTCTAAAAAATAAATAAAAGGCACCATAAGTGTAGATACATTGCAAAAAGTTGTCAGAACAATGAAGCATGACTGACTGTTTTCCAATGCTACAAGGTTTGACTCAATGTGCTCCCTCCTGTTTCTCTTGCTTTCCTTGAAAAACGTTGTACTACTTAAACGGTGTCGTTTCCGACTTTATCCAGAACATAAATAATTCAAATCAACATTTTGATACCTTAGAATTTGTTCGAGTATAATATCTGAATACTCACGTGAAATAACATTATTATTTTGTATTAAATTAATTTTTAAATAATTTTATTTTGAGCTCAATCACTTAACTTTTTTTCTTAACTCTTTGATTTTCAAAAACAAATAACCTCTGATAATTCAAAATACAATTAAGAGTTAAATAAAGAATACAATTAAAAGTTAAATAAAATATGATTAATGATTGTTTTAGTTATAATTTAATTTAAGTTTATTTTAAAGATTTATTTTCAATTGAAAATTATTTATTATTTAAGATTAATTATTTAATTTTATATATATTATTTTGTAATATCAATATAGTATTAGTTTTTTATTACTGAAAAAATACTAATTAGTTTTTAATAACTCTTTGGTACTAAAACAATATGGCATCTATATCTATAGTAAAAATTATCAAAAATAGATATTTAAACTATAATAGAAATAATTAGAAAAAATGTAAGATATTAGATGAAAATGGATTTTTTATCTTTGGTGATGGGTAACTTTAGTGACTTTAGTGTATTTTGGAGTAAAATTAGTAATCAAAATTAAATATTAAAAATTATTTAGATGAGAGAGAATGATTGATGAAGAGAGAGATATATACAAACTCATCATATAAATATAAGTTCATTTATATTGAAATCCGTATTTATTAAGTGACTTATTATAAACAACTTTTTTAAGAGATAAAAAAGTTAACTTTCAAAATTATTAATATTATGATTTTTATTGCACAACACATTTATATTATTTATAATATTTTTTAAAGTAATTGATAAATTGATGGATAATTATTTTGATTCATCAGAAAATATTTTATTTTACTGTTAAACAAAAATGTGTTTTTAACATTTTATTAATAATAATTTATTCAATACATATCGAAATATCAATGAATAAAGAAGGGACGTGAAGTAAAGATGGGCTGATCTTGGTAGAGGAGGATGAATGATTTTATTGGTTAGGTCTCTTAATAAATTTAATATGAGAAACATGTAAAATGGCGCCTAACTTAAAATCAAAAGACTCAAGTTGTAATTCATCCACGCCCAATGAAGTTCGTTCAAGTGACGGTAACCTTCTCCTTCATCCACTACATTCCATCAAAATTGCAATTCATACACTTCGTCTCTTAATTAATTACAGAAAATCTGCTCCCATCCTCGTTTTATATTAGATTTAAAATTTGGTATAAAAATTGAGTTTCTCTATCTTACTCCTGTTAATTTATATATATATATATATATTAAAAAATTATATTTTATATAGAGAGAAAATTAAAATTTATAATATATAAAAAATATAAAATAAAATATATAATTACATGTATATAAAAGTTGTATTAATTTTACTAACACGGCAAATTCGAGTGAGGTGCAGGATATCAACATTCTCAAATTTATTTTAATCTTCGATATTTAATTTCAGATATAAGCCACATCCATACTCTATTAAATTGATTTTTTCTATTAAGTGAAAATGAATTTAGATTAGGGATGACAATTAGACTCAGACCCAATGGGTACCCGCAAAAAAAACCCACAGTGGGTAGGGTAAAAACCTGCATAATAGATATGGGCACGGGGACGGATAATTACCCGTAAAATTAAGCGGATATGGGTGCGGATACGGGTACTATAGTATTCACCCCGCCCCGCATCCCACTTATATAAATATATTTTTTATTTATTTAGTATATTAATATTTAATTTAATTAATTACTTTCCTTTATATTTTAATATTTATTAATATCATTGGAACATTATAATATTTATAATCAAATCAAAAGATAAACGTTTGCAAACTTTTTAAGAATTTGATTATGATGAATAATTAAATAATTGTGACTTTATTACTAAGAGTTATATCTTATTAATCGTGTCTTTATAATTATACTTACAACTTCTTATAAATTTTTTTTTTACCAATCTCAAATAATATTGTCGTAAGAGTTGTAACTTCATAAATATTGTTATGGATATTTGAATGTGTATTGTAATGAGTGTTTATTTGAAATATTTTGATGCAGAAAATATTTTAGTTTATAACACTTTATGATTGGTTTATGATACTTGAATAATTTTTAAATTTAATATTTATTTATCAATTTATTTTAATTAAACTGTGGGTAATGGGTATGTATACGGGCACTTAGGTACCCAGAGGATAAGGGTACATGTATTAAAGTAGATACTTAGGAGGGTAAGGGCACGGATATGAGTATTTTTTTAAACTGCGGGTATGGACACGGGTAATATAGTACCCTACCCAAACCCTACCCATTGTCATCCCTAATTTAAATTGATATACGCAAATGCGAGTTTGAATGTCTAATTTGAACTACCAAAAATTATTTTAGGAAATTGTTAATTATTGCCCTTAATTTGTATTTCTTCTGACATTATAGTGGTAGGAATTCAGTAGTTTAACACTCTTTGGTTACTATTAAGAGTTCTATTTTTTCTCAAAATGAATAATTGAGAAAGTAGTTTAAGTTTTTGAAATTTACTCATTAGAATTATTACGTAAAAATATAATTCATATAAATAATATGATATTAAATATGTGTTTAGTTCTTTTGAATGTATCAATTTTTGTTTATAGTTTCTGTAAAAAAAAAAATTTTGAACTTTGATCATTATAAATTTTCTGATACTAATTTTAATATATGGATTTTTTTATAAAAATTCACATTGCATGTTCTAATTGACTTTTTTTAACATGTCATTGTTGAGACTTTAAAATATAAACTTAATAATTTAACTATTTAAATTTTAATTTTACAATTTAATCTTTAATTTAAAGTTAAAAGTAAAGTAATAAAAATTCAAAATTAAATAGATAAATTACTAAATTGATAATATTTTAAAGTTTTATCAATGAAATGTCATAAAAAAAAAAGGCACTTGGAAGATGCGACATGAACTTTTGTAAAAAGACAATGACTAAAATTGATAATAAAAAATTTACAGTGACTAAAATTTAAAAAATAAATAAAGAGACTAAAAATATATTTAACATTATATAATACTTAAATATAAAAATAATAGACTTAATTACAATTTTAGTCTCCTTATTTTAGCTGAATTGGGAAAGCAGTCCTCCCATTTTGTTTCTTCGCAATTTTGGTCCCTCAAGTGGAATTTTGGTCCAAAACTTCATGAAATTTCATTTTTTTTGCATTTATTTAAGTCACACAATGTCTCAAGATCTCATCTACAACAATTGCACCTGAAATATATGATCATAAATGGTATAGTACCACTTTAAAAAAATGAAATTTCATCAAATTTTGGACTAAAATTATGTTTTGGGACCAAAACTAAGGAGAAACAAAACGGAGGACTACTTTCGCGATTTAACTAAAATAGAAGGACCAAAATTACAATTAAGTTAAAATAATATTAATAATTTATTAAATTAATATACGTAAGTATTTTTCATTTATTCAATCTCTTTAGTATTCATACCCCCCAACATATTTAAAGAGTATCATATAGTGCTCGCCTTCCTTTTTTTTATTATACTCTTCATCTTTATTGTAATTTGTACCTTCCTTTTAATCCTTGTAATTAATTTAAGAAAGGAAATATTGGTAAGTTAAAATAGTTACATAATATCTTTTATAAAATTGTAGGAAATCCATATTCGACTCCTAGCAGCTATATATGACTTTTGCAATTTGTGCTAAAAGAGTAAAACGGCAGCAATCTGTGTTCACGTAGCAATATCATGGGTGGGTCACAAATATCTCATTACCATGTGTATGGATAGAATTTGGACTAATCACATACCAATCTTAGTTCAAATATCATTTATAAGGTATAATATCACAAAGCAATCACCCTGTCTATTTAAATAAATCAAATTAAATCATATAGTATAAATTTGCCGCAATTTGATTCAACCGAATCACCTAAATACATATTGTCTTTTGTCAAGGGTCCTACGAACCTCAAACGCAATAAGAATAAATAAATTAAAAGAAACACAAGGAATGAAAAAGTTGATTGAGCAGGGTGAATGGAATTAAGAGAATGTTCTTTTTTGACATAAAGATAAGAGGCAAAACTAGAAAAAGCAAGGGATAAACATGTTGGTGTTGTTAAAATAGGAGACACAAGTGGGGAAAGAAGGAATAATTTCAGCTAGCTTAATTGTCACTCAATAAAAACCCAAATCTCAAATGGAAAATATTATTTGAGCAACCAAAAACACACCACACTAATACAATGGTTAAAGACTGAAGATGCTTCATTTGTTTTGTTACCTTAAAATGAGAAGTTTGAACTCAAAAGCCTTTATACCCTCGAATTCTCCAATTGGATTCCACTCTATTATAGTCACTACCCGCAACTTCAATTCTAATGTTTACCCTTCTTTTTTATTTTTTATTTTATAGAGAGACTCGAGTATTTTCTTTAAAAAAAATTAAAACATGCAACTTTAGTGCCGTTTACTTTCAAGAAATATCTATAGTTTTGTTTTTTAAAATTTGTGTTTATTTTAAATTATTAATTAAAAATGAGACTTATATAATGAACACTTGCGATGAAAAGAAGATGGCAGACAAACTAAGATGAATGCATTTTTAACATGTAAACATTTTTAGAAATAATAAAATATATTATTTTAGCATTTTACAATATTTCCTAGAAATAATAGAAAATATAAAATAAATTAATGGTGAGTGAAATATTTGTATCTATATTGTTTTTTTTATGACTTAATTTTTTTTAATAGTTTGAATTAAAAATGATATTGGGAAACATGAAAAGTAATTGAATCCTTATTTTTCACATAAAAGTTATATCAACTATATTAACAAAATAACTCATTTAGTTTGTATCTTACATCCCTCCACAATATAGATGGGGTTGTTAAGGGTCTTTATTTTTAGGGATACAAATATTACTACTATCCTTGGATGTTGTCTTGATAAGGATTATCTTAGGGATTGAGTTGTGTTTTAAAAAAAGGGTTGTCGCAACTTTTGGTTAGAGAACGACTCTCCTTTGGTAAGAAGTCTTTTAAAACTCTATTGTTCCTTGGCAGATTCAATTAGATGGTTAAATTGTTTAAATCTTACTAAAAACATGAATTTTGTTACTCCCACATCCACATAGAAGACAATTCTTATGCATATCTTCTAGCTTATTTTGGTCTAACTACTTTAGGTTTCATTTGGTGGAATACAATTCCCTCTTTTGCTCGGAACGACTTTTTTCGCAATCGTTGTGGCTTGTCTAATTATACATTCAATTGATTATTCAGCAAAAGACTATCCTAATGGGCCACTTTATTTTTTGTTTTTGCTTTCTCTTTGATGTTTTTCTATACAATACTCTTTTTCCTTTTTCGACGGTTTTATCCTATTAGATTTTTATGGTAAGATTTTTATTGAGACAATTTTTTTCTTTCCATATTTTAATGCTCTTATTTTTTATTTGGCTTAAATGCATTTTTTTATCTCTCTATTTTATCAAAAAAGAACTTTTAGTCCCCCTATTATAAAAGCGTTTTTTGATCACTATATTAACTAATTCTTGGGATTTTTTTGTCTCCTTCATTTTTTATCATGTAGCATTTTTATTTAATGATGTGATACTTATGCCATTTGTGACTTTTATTAATGACGTGACTCTTATTATATAACACTCTTAATTATTAGGATATTGTAATGATAAGTGATGGTTTAACTGTGTCAACATAGTTGTGATGTCATTAAGGAACGTGAAATAGAAATCTCAAATATTGGATTGTTCACCCGTCAATAAGGAATGTGAGTTTAGTTTAGATTGTCCTAAGACATGTTAGTTTTATCTTATTGATAGTGCCACAATAGTAATTCAACCTAGTACGAGAGGAACCATTGATTCACACAATTGGTCATCACACTTGGTTGAAAAGCCAGTGGTTCGAAGCTACTATGTGTTAGATTATGGCTAAACACCTCTAAGTTAGAATACGGGCTAGAAGTCATGTGTGTGCCTATTGTTCGCTTGTCGACTAGTAGTATAGGGTCTTTATCCCTCTAAAGACGCGTGTCGTTGGTGGACCTCGTAAGCAGATGAGCCTTGTGGGACACTTTAAAACGCAATTCCTATTGAGCGGCGGGTAATATCTTTTGTACACGACTTAAATACACAATGGGGTATTTTAAGTGGTAGAATGGTCTTGCTGCCATGATCCACTAAGATTCGGCCTTTGTCGCTTTGATTCATCCTTCCCAACCCACAAGTAGCCTACATATACCTATTCCATTAAGAGTTTAACATCTAAAAAAAATAGGCACAAAGCTATGCTCTTCCTTGAGGGATTGTTTGCGTGTCGTCCCAAAGTCGATTAAGAGCCAATCAATGAGGACGCCTCGACCAATAGTTAGATCTATGTGCGGCCTAGGGGAGTTGGTCATAAACAAGTGACTTTTAAGAATAATTGTATTGATTATACCAACTTGCGTATAAACAACTCAAAAAAATCAAGGTCACATAAGTCTTAGTAGTCATGAACCTTATGTGGCTAATGTTAAACCATTTTCCCTGACAAGGGAAGGCTCCAACAGCTCGCAAGTCAGTTCGAAAGACCGTCACCTCTTAGCCACATAGATGTAGCTAAGACTTATTCAATGTACGTGACTTGGAAATGATCATGAGTCACTTGCACCGAACGATGTGTAAGTCACATTGCATGACTTAGGCTTATTCACTGTCAATGACAAGGGAAAGCTCGTGAGACACTTGGACAACCAGTTGTCTCAATCACAGTGTACGGTTAAGGCTTGTTCATTGCAGATGTGTAGGAAAGGCATGTAAGTCACATAGACAACTGTCTATTTAAGTCACCATAAGCGACTAAGGATTATTCACTTTCCGTGACTATGGAAGGCTCGTTAGTCACCTGGACAGCCGACTATCTTATTCACCTGAACATTCGATTGCCTTAGTCAAAGTCACTGAACAAGGCATGTTCACTATGGATAACTAGGGAAGAATTATTGAATGTATGTGATTAGAGTAGGCTTGTGAGTCTCAACCACTCAGTCATAAAATAAGGCTAATTCGTTGTCCATGATTAAGGAAGGCTGACAGTTGGTTGGGACAACTCGTGATGCAATTTTCGTCTCTTAAAATATCATAATTAAATCAATTATTCCAATTTTTTGTGCATAGTGTTTTTTAGTTATTCTTGACATTCATGTAAAAAATCATGAAAAAATTCCAACTATAGCCCCTTAACTCGAACGTTTTCTCCTTTAAAAATTTTAAAAAATCATTGTCTTGCAAAATACTCTAATTTTTTGTGGATATTAATAAAGTGATGATAAGCATTCCTGGAAAATTTCATAAAAAAATTCGAAGTCTAGGTCACAATGATTGCATTTTCCTCTTAAAGCAAAAAAAGACAATCTTTCTACAAAACTAGCAAAAACATATCCAACATATATAAGGGAAAATATGTGTGCTTTTGGTCAGGGTCAGGATAGAAACCAAAGTTTGGACGAATGTGGGTATGATAAGGTGTGTGTTGGCTTGTGAGTTGATGAATGTAGTAGCAAAATAAAGAATTCCACGTGGATGTGAGAAAATTAATATGCGTGCAAGGATTACGACCACATCTATGACAGGGGCGTGGATTGAACACGAGTCATGTTGATTTAGTATTTGAGAGGCGTAGTAACGAAATCCAAAAGTTGGCCCAAATGTGGGTAAATAAAGACGTGAATAATTCACTACGACTAAGACGTGAATGTAATGTGCATGTTCACTTGCTAGTTAAGAGGTGTAGTAACATAATTCAAAATTTGGATTAGATTAGAGTAGTACATCAAGGCGCATACACAACGATTACAAATACGTCTTAAACGTGAACGTGACACACACATGCGTGTTGGCTTGCGTGTTGACGTCCCTAGTAACCAAATGCAAAATTTTTTTTCAAAGAAAATTTCATATATATATATATATATTGTATTTAATGATGTAGGTGCCTAAATAAATTTAGCTCAAAATTAGTTTTTTAGTTTTTTAAATATTTTTTTAATCATATTTTTCTATATTTTAGGCCCTTAAAAAAATTAAAATTAAACAATCTCTTGTCAAAAAATTCTAAATTTTTTACGGGAAGTGCTCTTTAATTATTGACAATATCCTTGTAAAAAATCATGAAAAACTTCCACCTCTAGGTCCCTTAACTCAAAATTTTTTCCCTAAAAAAATTTCAAAAAATCACCATTTGTATAAAAATTCCAATTTTTTTTTGGATATTAATATTGTGTTAGTAAAAAAATTCTGCAAAATTTTATAAAAAAAGTTCGAACTCTAAATCCCTCAAAAGTTAGTTTTTCTCCTATATCGAAAAAATTGCTCTTTTCTACAAAACTACAAAGAATCAGAAAACGTATCAACCATATAAGGGAGGAGGACCTCGTGTTCCATGACTAAGGTGTGCACGGGCACAAGATGTCTTGAACAGTCTCGTCCAACTCTAAAGCTGGTTGGACTAGTTCGTGGATTGTGTTGGCTGACTAGTTTGGAGAGCCCCTAATACCTTAGTCATGGATTGCTCCCCTCAACTTAAGTGATAGTGAACGTGACTTAAATAGAAATTAACATGTCATAGATATATGTTGTCTGAAATTATTTTCTAAACTCTCAAGATATGATTATAGAAAATTGTGAAATACTATCCACAAAAATATAATTGTTAAATTTACTCACATAATAACTCAAAAAATATCACTTTTGATTTTCCCAAAATATTTTCATTGCATCACCATTAATAACATTACCCACAAAAATATCATAGATATCGTAATGTTTTATCTTTTTCCAATAGCTATTAATACCATCAACAATTTTTTCTCTTTCTTCAATAGCTATCAATACCATCAATAATCAGTCATAAGATAATAATGACCTAGTAAGGAAGTCCAATAGATCCCCAAATATTCATGTAATAATGCCAAAAACATGTAAATTGTTAGATGTACTAATGGGAAGAGATGTCGATAATGCTTGGCCAAGTGGCAACTCTTACATATCATATTTTTTTTAATTAAAATGTAAGGAAATTGAGTACAATGATGTTATAAAAAAACACTATATGGATGACCTATCCTATAGTGTCAAAATCAAAGTTATTGTCATGAACACGAGTATTAACAATAGAGAACCGATAATTGGAAACAACATTATTATGAACATTTGTTGAAACAATAGTATAAAAATAAAATCGCATAAAAGATTGATTGAGAATGTAAAGATGTTAAATAGTTCAATATGCTCAATCCTAAATAGCACAAGAATGATGTGAGAAAACCAATTTTGATACTAATAGACTCTAATAAATATCCTAATTCAATTTATATGTGTTGGATTAGTGAAAGTGAGTATACTAATACTCTTGCACTCACTATAAAATATGACATATTGTAAGAGATTTTGATGTTTAAGATCATTCTATTGTAGTAAGATATAGATATATATAAATATTATTTTCATGTCCGTAAGAATCCAAAATATACATCGGATGATAAACTTTAATTTAATGCAATTTTTAGAATTTAGAATTAATTATTTTTCTTATCAATTATATGACATCATATAAATTTCTAATAATTTGCTTTTTATTATATAGAAAAGATGGGGAAAAAAATGCAATTAATAATATATGAGACAAAGATATAGAAGATTTGAAAGAAAAAAATAATTAATATTTGTGTTTGATACAAAAGACCATTCTAAAAAATAGGAGGAAAAAGAAATAACTGAAGAATAAAAAAAAATGGCTTAATTGCAATTTTGGTCCTTCTATTTTAGCTGAATCGTGAAAGTAGTCCCTCCACTTTGTTTCTCCCCAGTTTTGGTCCCCCAAGCAGAATTTTGGTCCAAAACTTCATGAAATTTCGTTTTTTTTGCATTTATTTAAGTCACATCATGCCTCAAGATCTCATTTGGAACAATTGTACCTGAAATATATGATCATAAATGGTGTAATAAGGCTTTAAAAAATGAAATTTCATCAAATTTTGGACCAAAATTCTGTTTGAGGGACCAAAACTGGGGAGAAATAAAATGGGGGGACTACTTTCACGATTCAGCTAAAATAGGGGGACCAAAACTGCAATTAAGCCAAAAAAAAATTATAAGAAAAGTTTGTTATTGGTTGTATAACATTAACAACTCCTTCATTGTATAAAAAGAAACAAGGCTCTTAAAGAATAGGAAGCACACATGAAGGTTAAATGGGTATCACGATAATGGAGAGATTTTAAAAGTTTTTGGAGTTAGAGCCAACTATATCAAAATTTAGAGTAAATATTATTATTTTCTTTTTAATTTGATGCACACGATTATTTTAGATTTAATTTGATTTATAACAAAAAAATTATTAAACTCTTTTCGAAAGTTTAAGGCGAATCTTGTATTTTTATTATATTTTTTTTAATCTATTTCATTTTTATTTTAATTATTACTCAATTAAATATTTGCTATAATTACATGTTAAGATTGAGTACCATTTGCACGTCTTCAATTAATTAGCTGTTAGTGATAGTATTATAATTAATTGATAGATCTATAGAATAGTTAAGACTATAAATTATTGTATGACCAAACTTAATTCGAATTTTTCAATCATTTAACCTTTTATCCATTATGCTTTTCTTGAATTTAAACTTTTTGTATGATCAAACAAGAGGTTAGTTTTGAAAAAATAATATTAATCATGAATGACCATTCAGATTAATAGTCTTAGTAAAGTGATTGATTATTGAATTAAAAGAAAGTAATCAAAATAGAACTAAAATCACGGTAATCAAAGTCACAAACGAAATTGTGACACTAAACGTTTTTATGTTGATCTCCAACTTTACACGTTTATTCTTAATTTCTTATTATTAGTTATTTCGTTACCTAACAACTCAACAATTACTGTCGGACTAAATAATAAATAATTTTAATTAATTTAATACTTGTTAATTAATTCTTATTAATACGATAATTTTTTATACTACTACTACTATAATAGAGTACACTTGTTCTAAATGTGTTTTTAACGCAATATCATATTAGTAGATGTGTGTACACAACTTTACGTCATTTTCTTTTATATTATCAAATACTCTTTAAGACATTCTAATATATGATATTTATTTTAAAATTCAGTGTCATTTTATTAAACTACTATATTAATTTTATTGAAAAACACACAATAATGTTTTAGAATAATGTTTTAGGTTGCAATTAAATTTTGATTCTATTTTATCAAACATTATACACTTTACAAAGTCACAAATATATAACTAGAAGTATAATGTTAAAGGAACTTAAAATTCCTGTAATCATAAATGCATTCTTCTTGTTAGACATGGCAACGGAGCGGGGGCGGATTTCGCTTCCTCCACACCCGCACCCGAACGGGGAAAACCCACACTCGCCTCCATTTCATAGCAGGTGTAAATTTTAGACACTCGTCCCCGTCCGCAACAAATCTCGAGTTTCCCCGCCCGCACCCGCACCCACTCATATATATAAAATTATAAATTGAAAAATCATATTTATTATAATAAAATAATTATTATTAAATAATAATAAAATTAAAAATATTTTCTATAAAGATAAAATTATAATTTTTAATATTTAAGAAAATATTAAATATATTTAATATATATATGTATATAAAATTTAAAAATTGCAATAATATTACTTGCGGGGCGGATGCGGGTGCGGGTGCGGGGTGGATATCATCACCCCCAAACCCGCCCCCACCCCGAATTTTATTATCGGGGAAAATCAGCACCCGCACCCAATTAAAGCGGGTTTTTCCCGCCTAAATCAAGCGGGTTTGGGTGGATACCCGCGGGTGTAGATTTTATTGTCATCCCTACTTCTTGTTGACATCCTTGTCACCATATTAATTCATACCAGTATTTCTTATTTAAACTAAGTGCATATGTTAATCCAATTAGAGATTTTCAAACTTTACTAATTCTTATGAATTTTCATGATAACCCATTTATTAATTTGACTAAGTAGAATTACTATGTAAATATTCTACCACTATGAATTTAAAAAATCGTTGGCAAAGTCACTAACTAAAGACACGTACAATATATCGAGTATTGTAACTTATGTCATTTTGCTTAATTCTTTTGATATTTAAGTTGGTGGAAGTATGTTATGAAATATGTATATAGCATCATTTTCATAATCATATCTCTTATAATATTTTAGATGCTTGAATCATTCGTGGATTTTATATATTTTTTAATTTCATATTTCTCAATTAAATTATGTTAGTTCATATTCATTGGTCTTATGTGAAATGTATATATATCGAACAAGTATGGTTTGTTTTCCTATCGACTATTATTTATTTGTTTTCCTATCGACTATTAAAAACACATAGAATACAAAAGAGTCTTACATGGTAAGATGGTGATTTCTCGTTGATCGAAGAAAAATATGTAAATTAATAAAGGGTAAATTATTAATGTGATTGAAAGTTTAAAGAATGTCTTATAAAAATGGACAATTATTTTTTTAAAATGTTATTTATTTAAGGATGAATGTGGTATAATTTACATATGTTTCTTAGTTATATCAAAATATATTTAAGATAAATTATTTTTACAAATTTATTTATAAAGTTTAATGACCATTCTCTGTTGATATAAAATAGTTTTACATTGAAGTCAAATTAAAAGTTGCAATATAGTCACATTAGTTCACTTTGTAATTGTAAGTTAATGATAACTTCAAAATATTGTGACGTCAGAGAATAAATAACGTATTATATTATATTAACAATTCACTCTTATTTTCTAGTTAAATTAATATTTAATATTATTTTGTTAATAATTCTTCCTATTTTTCCTCCGAATATAATAAATAAATGATAATAAAGTAAATTATATTAATAATTTCAAAGAAAGTATATTAACATGGAAGAAAAAATACATCAAATTTGAGTAGACGTGCCAACAACGTTTTGACACTGTTTCCTAAACAAACACTAAACATAATCCGCACTTTGTTGGTACTTTATCTGTAATGTCCATTTATGCATGTTCTACTGTGTTTACTCTTTAGGCGACATTTCTTGACTCTTTGCAGAATTGTGACCCACCTTAACACCTTCATATTATGACCAATATCCTTTGTTTGGTATAGGTTTGAACATTTTGTCGTATACTTTTAGTATCGTTTACACCTTTAACACATTAGGTATAAGACTCCAATAATCATATTTTATGTTAGAACATGCTGCTATCACATGTGAACAAAACATATGAATAGCTTGATATTTCTCACAGTCACACCACTTGTTAAGAAGGTTAACACTGAATGGTCAATTGGTCGTTCTTCACTTGGATTTATTGTCTCGTAGACCATGAAAGTATAGTTGCTCCGATCAAAACTGTCGACTTTACCCATAACATTTTAATAAATTACACTAATTATAAAAAATAAGAATGAAATTATTATCCATAACAATAACTTTTTTCTTCAATATATTTTCTTTAAAATTTCTCGCGAAATTTTGAGAAATACGTCAGATGTAGAAAACATGCTTTTGACAGAGAATTTTGCCATTCATTATTTGAATTATTATATGCACTTTTAATGAATACAACACCCATACATAATCATTTAAAATTGCAA
This sequence comes from Cicer bijugum, assembly GCA_037974875.1. NCBI lineage: Eukaryota > Viridiplantae > Streptophyta > Magnoliopsida > Fabales > Fabaceae > Cicer > Cicer bijugum. The sequence continues at coordinate 117,160 of JBBPBT010000720.1, read as the reverse complement.
GGGAAAGGTTGAATCAAGGTAATGTCCATACTTTAAAATTAAGATTAATATTTGATAGAATGACATATGGAAGAATATACAATGAACCCATAATTTAATTATTGGTGATGTTACCATAATATTTGAGAGAGATATTATTATGCAAACTCAAGGAGGGCAACTACAAATAATTGATGAATTCCATGCAAAATACTTGGCTTACCACTATCCATTGATTTTTCCATATGGTGAGGATGGTTATAGGTCAAGGGGAATGAAAAAAGCAACAAAAATCAATTTACTATAGAGAATGACTTTCATATCGAATACAAATTAAAAACGTTGATAAGATTATTTTATATCATCGATAAAATTATTTCAACAATTTTAATAGATGGATTCATAATGTTGGAACATAGAGACTTAAGTGGCTACATAACAACCAATCTAAACTTAGAGTTTTAAAGTATAAAAACCTAAGTGAAGTAGCTAAACAAAACCAAACACAAGAATCATTTAAAGGTAAGAGAGTTATATTTTCACCATCGTTCATTGGGACATATATTGCCATTCTTACTCCTACTTCAGTATCAATTCCTAAATTAACTTCAAAATGACAACATCTTTGTCCCACCAAATATGTCAACAAATCCATTTATTGTTAGAAGGGAGGTCAGGGGCAGTTATCCCTAATTGGGTAACCTTTTTCAATCATTTGATTATCAATCCTTACTTAATCTTACTATTAAATTTTACATTTAATCATGTAATTTTTTACAGCATTTTATCATGTAATTTTTTGTAACTTTACCGCTATTTGAAATATTGCATCACTGTATATATATTCAAAATACGCTTAAATGGACATGGCTAATTTTATATTATTTATTCATGATTATTGTGAACTAGATCCTGAATTTATTAACCATTTTTCAAATGAATTGGGAGCTATGTGGACAATGACGGATGACTATGGATTTACTCATCAAGTTTGTTATATTCAAAATAAAAGCGTTCAAAGAATTATAAGGATGGACTCCACTTATTCCACATTACAATCTCATTGCCAAACATATTATCATGGTCAACTAATTTGGAGACAACTTACTATAAATATTTTCATGGATCATGCACCATACTATAACTTCTCAAGTTATCACAGCCTCCATTGAATTGCTACTTTTTATGACCATACTAGAATCATTTACATTTATTGTTGCTGAGAATGATGTTAGAAACTTAAAATAAGTGGTGTAAATTGAAAAAAATATATTTGTAGTATTTATAAGGTGGACGTATGACTTTTGAGGTGTGCTCTAAAGATATTCAATTTTTGTGAAGAGAGAGACAATGCACTAAATTGATCATCACATACGCGCTACCGCCCTTATCAAGTCGGTTGGGCATATTATTATTTAGTACTTGAAAAAAAAATATTAAATAAATATTAGTATTTTTTTTATATATGCATTTTTTTATGAGATTTGTTTAACATGTTTTATGTTCCTTCCACTAAGTCGGTAGTCAACAACTGATCCGTTCAACTCTATATATTTTTTATGTGGTAGTTTCATTGAACCAGTCAAATTAGATGCGCAAAAGTTTCGTAGATCAAGTCAAATAAAATGTATTTTCTGATTCAATTAGTTGCAAAACTCCTCTATTTCTGCTTAGTTTAGAAAGTACACCAAAAATCTAAAAAAAAAAATGAGAAAATTTGAGTTTTCTCTCTTCTACCTTTTCAACTTTGTCTAAAAATTTATTTATGTCCCTTTACTGAAAATAATTGTCTCTTCAGATTTACAAGTGACTTTAGTCGTCATATTTAAAAGGTACAATTTTAGATTGATTTTCTACGATGCACTAGTAAAATCGGTACAATATAATTTTATTCTGAGAACTTTATAGTTGATAGTGTGTTAATTATCAAGAATAATTTTTTTAAAATATCTCAACTTTTTAAAGAGAGGTTCACAACTCAAACTAATAATAATATTAATGGTGGCTGAAAATTATTTTTTTTAAAACTAAAAACAATAATGTGACATCAAACATTTATAATACTTCAACATAAATATGTAAGTCATTAATATTTTACACATTTAATATTTTAAAATTAAATTATCTAATGATATTTTGTTTCATAGACTTTCCTTATGAATTTGCAAACTACATAAAAAATAGGAAGTATACATTTATAATGGGCAGTGACCTCCCATGGCAATCAACAAAAATTGTTAGGGATTGGAAATATTTTATATTGAATATCATATACACTTTGGTCACAAATTGCAATTTGTGTTTGAGAATATCATAGAAAATATGACATCGTAACAAAAACTAGAAAATAACTATTGTTGTTTTGTTTTTTCATGTATTTCTTTCTTTTCATTGTTGTTTTTTTTCTTTCAATTATGTTATTTATAAAACTTTAATTTCATCATTGGCAATTTCAATTGTTTATAAATATTTATGTTTTTAATTTAATATTTTTTTATATCTTTCGTAACTCACATTACGCATTATAAAAAAAAAAATTGTACCGATATTTATATTGTATAATAAATATTAAAATTTTGCTAATATGAGATAGTCAATTGCAGTGTCCGTGCATGCAAGAGTTTTAAACTAGTTACATATAACAAAAAAATTATTATACAAGACTTTATCCAAACAACAATTTTGCTAAAAATGGTACAAATAACAATTTACAATTTTTACTTAGACAAATTTATCTTAATTGGCAAATTTTATAAGGAAAAAATACAGCAAAGCCAAAATCTACTCCAAACAGTACCTAAATTAAAATATTTTAAATGCATCCGCGTAAAAAATAGTAAATCTAGATTTGGTGAAAAATAATGTTTAGAACGAAATAAATTAATATTTTTTCTTGGTTCATCGGGGCCCACTGGCCACTGTTGGCATAGTGATGCGTTACTTCATCAACCGCTGTGCAAAACACAACGCCTGCACTCCGCTCCATACCTTTTCGATAAACCTCTTCAAACTTTCCCAAATTGCTATTACATACCTCAAATTATAACTAATTTCTTTTTTAAACCAATTAAAATTAAAAATTGATTTTTTTTCTTTCAAACTCATGCCAATCACTCTTTGTCCACTCTAACTAACCATATCAGAAAAATAACAATAAAGTATCTCTTGATAACATTCTGTCAATGAGTCACCAATTTTAATATTATTTCATTTACAATCTTTTTATTACTTTATAAAATAGAAAATATTTATTTTCATCATAACTACCATAAAACTTATATTATATATAAATTTTCTTCACAATATATTTTTAATTATATATAAATAAGGCAAATGTTAAAATTAAAATTTTTATTTGATAAATTTTTATAATTTTTTTAGAGAAAATTTTCAAATATAGAAAAGTATTAATCTAGAGTACAAAACAATTTTTCACATATACATAATCATATATCATTATATAGATTATATTCAGAAATAACTTAACAAAATAACATAATAAAATAATTTAATTTAATTCAATGAATGTAAAACTTTTATGTTTTCAAAGTAGAGCAATAAACATTTTACTACAGCTGGAAATGAATAATAATATTAAAGAATTAAATAAA
>JBBPBT010000720.1:70591-91164 GCA_037974875.1 Cicer bijugum | reverse complement strand
TTTTATTTTATATACGCCTTTTAATTAATTGACTCTATTTTTTTTTTTAATTTAACTTGCTCTTTTATTTTATCGCATACAATTAAGATTTATGTTTATATGATAGCTCTAATTTGTATCTCTATGCTTTAAACTTGGATCTTGTACACGATACCAAAATGTTTAATAAATTAGAATTGAAAGCTAGGAATTTATTTTCTTGCCAAAGAAAGGCTAGAACTTTTAACATTTTTTATATTCATAAAAAATACATTTTTTAATCAAATTTTATTTTGAGGTCACAAAGAAAATTCAACCACTTACATTAATTTGTTTGTTTGTCTGTACACGAGATGATAGATAATATCTGAAAATTGACACACACTATAAAATTTTAAGTACCAACTTGTTACAATGTTTAAACTAATAATATTAAAAAAATTCAATTAAACTAAATCTTATAAACAACCAATTACATTAATTAATAATCAATGAATAAAAGAAAACAAGTCAAGTGATCTCACAATAAAGACCTCATATACACTCTAGCAGACTATAACACATAAACTTCAGTTTATACCCACTCCACAAATATACCATCATCAAAACATCATTTTAATTTCCCCCACCACTCTATACATGGCTAAATCGCACTGAAAAAGAATTAGATTTCTTAGCAACAAAAAGTCACAACTACTATCACCTAAATAATATGTCTCACTCTTTGCACTCTCTTTCCTTGCACAAACATTACATGATATAGAAAATGATTTACACCATTATCATGAAATATTGCACCAAAGCTGCCTAATTTAAGCTCCATATTCTACATGAAAATTGATAAGTAAGGAACAGATGATTATTGCATTCTCGATGCACAAAACTAAAAACAAGCCAAAATACCTCATGACATTTACTTATCCATGTTGTGTTTTATATATATATATGGTGTACTGTTCATTAACAAAACAAAAAATCAAAATACCTCATGGGTTTAAACATTCACGCGATCGAGCTAGATTTTTAACATGTATGACATTTACTTATATAATATAAAAATGTATGCTAATGATGAATATTTGATTTTTATTTTTAGAAAAATGTTTGGTGAATACCCACATAGGTGTATACACTTTGAGACGTAAAGAGATATATATAATATATATGTCATATGTTAATAGGAAAATACTAACAAGTGCCCCAATGCAAAATATAAATGTAGAAAAAAAATCTTGTAAGTTGTATAATTCATACTTTAAAATTGTAAAAAGTGATATTTTTTTCATCAAAACTTATTATTATTATTATTATTATTATTATTATTATTATTATTATTATTATCTTTAATTGCTTAACAAATGTCAAAAGAACTCTTGTTAGTATAATCCTTTATAATATTCCTCTTTAATCCTTTCCCTTTCTCCTTTGTGTCTCTTGCTCATCATTGGGTTCTTTTTCCTCAATGGTCATTTTATTCACGCAAAAGTCACATATCTTAATAACTAGAGAATGGTATATCTATGATGTATATAATCTACTTGTTTTCGTATATCTTTATGATGAATTTGACATGACAACAAAAATTTATGAATAATAGTATATATATATAAATTAAGGTGAGAAGATGATGTCTCAATCTAAAATATGAATGATTTTAAAATTTACCGAACACTAAAAAAAATATTTACATTTTCCTCTGTCAAATAACACTAGATTAAACCATTAAATTTTTTGTTTCTATTTATATTTAGCTAACAACTAGCTATATCTATCAACATTGTTGTCACTATAATTTATATGGTGACAATTTATATATTTGTTTATTCATTTAAAAAAAAATTAATAAATGATAATGTGTTATGAGAATTTTAACAATGACTTTCATAAAAGCAAATAGTGATTGCACGTTTGTAGGTATATGACGACTTTACCTACAGTTTTAATGATCATCACTAAAAGTGTCTTTAGGTTCATAAGTAGTGTCCTTAGGTCCATAGTTATAGTTCTACTTGATTTTTTTCTTCTTTTTCATATTTTTATTCAAAGATTCACTTGTCTTGTATATTAATTTGCTCGGTACATTATATAGTTGACCTAATTATTGATTTTTTGTATTATTGTTTGGCATCATTCATAATCAAATGTTAAACATTTGAAAATATAAACACAAGGTTACAAGTTTGGTGTAAGAAAGTAAACAAAGAGGAACATATTTTTAGTGTATCAAATTGGATGGTAGTGAATAGCAAACAAAATGGGATGCATAATGACAAAAAGGAGCATAAGGAATAAAAGTAGTAGATCGCAAGATTCAACGGTTTGCTCAACTTCCAACCAAACCCAACAATATGTTGCTTTCAATGCCATCCCTTTCTTGGGTCAATTATTATTTGCAATAGTTTATTGGTTTAGGCTTCTATCATATGCATGCAACCAATGAAAAGGAAATTGCCCTCATCGAATCGTAGGATCTAGTTCGGTTATTTACCAACTTTACGCATTTGATAACTTATTAGATTTTCGCATCCGATAAATATCTTAATATAGGAATTATTTTTCCCTATTCACTCTAATTTCTAAATAAAAATACTCTCTAAACTTTTATTTCTCTCATATCCACACTAAAACTTATTCATAAACTCTTATTTATCAAAATAAAAGTTTTTTGTTTTTATATTTTTTATTTTACTGTTTGTGTTTCTAAGTTGTAAGAGTTTGTATTGATATATAATTAGTTTATAGTTATTCTTGTACACTATGCCAGAAATGGTATTTTACAGCGCTTTTTTTAAGCCATTTACAGCGCTTTTTCAAAAAATTAAGCGCTGTAGTATCCAGCGTTGTAAAAAGATACAACAACGCTCTTTAAAATAAAAAAGCGCTGTAAATCTCTTCTAAAAACGCGCTGCTTGTTGTATTAGTTTTACAGCGCTTTTTAAAAAAAGCGCTGTAATAGGTGCATTCCTTTATTTCAATTAGATATCTTTCTGGAATTATATCAACAATCTCTTTCATAAATCACAATATACAGTATCTGCAGTCCATGTTGTTAGTTTGATGAGAGCACTATAAAATAAAACATATAAGTCAATAAATATTTGTGCATTGATTGTTAATGAAATTTTAAAGGCAATATATTTCAAACCTTTATTGGAATCCATGTGATTTATTTGATTTTTTCTTCGACACTGTAGCACCCATTTGAGCTCGGAAAACTTGTAAAGCATTATCAAATAAATGTGATTATTAGTATTAACAAACACATTATATATATATATATATGTATGTAAGAAATAACTGAATAAATGAATACAATACCTGAAGAGTGCGAAGAAATATGTAGGGTTCATAGAGTTACGGTTTCGTTTAAGAAGGAACGGCGAGAATGCGCAAAAATACGAATGGTTCGTAGGACAGAGTAGGGTTTGCAATGAGAAGAGTACGTAATAATATTCGTAGGGATAGTAACAAATATGGAGATGATTTGCAATGGAGATGGCTAACAATATTGTTCGTAGGGACAGTAGGGTTCGCAATGAGAAGGATAATGAAGAGGAGAAGGACACTAAAACGTAGTGAAGTTTATGTAATAAAGAGGAAACTGAAACGATTTACCTTTTACAGCGCTTTTTTAAAAGCCTTTTACAGCGCTTTTCCAAAAAGCGCTCTAATAGGTCCTTTAATTATGTGAAAGTGCAAGTCTTTTACAGCGCTTGTCAAAAAAAGCGTTGTAAAAGACCTTCTTATTTTTTTTAAAAGCCTTTTACAGCGTTTTTCCAAAAAGCGCTCTAATAGGTCCTTTAATTATTTGAAATTGCAAGTCTTTTACAGCGCTTGTCAAAAAAAGCGCTGTAAAAGACCTTCTTATTTTTTTTAAAAGCCTTTTACAGCGCTTTTCCAAAAAGCGCTCTAATAGGTCCTTTAATTATGTGAAAGTGCAAGTCTTTTACAGCGCTTGTCAAAAAAGCGCTGTAAAAGATCTTCTTATTTTTTTTTAAAGCCTTTTACAGCGCTTTTCCAAAAAACGCTCTAATAGGTCCTTTAATTATGTGAAAACGCAAGTCTTTTACAGCGCTTGTCAAAAAAGCGTTGTAAAAGACCTTCTTATTTTTTTTAAAAGCCTTTTACAGCGCTTTTCCAAAAAGCGCTCTAATAGGTCCTTTCCCAAAAGCCTTTTACAGCGCTTGTCAAAAAAGCGCTGTTGTATCCTCCGTTATTTTTAAAATATCATACAACAGCGCTTGTATTTAATAAGCGTTATAAAAGACGCACTATAAAATGTCATTTTTGGCGTAGTGGTAGTTTCAATAGGTAGTTATGAGTGAAAGTTGATGTTGTTGTTATAATTGAGTTTATGTTTTCTAAATTATTATAGTTGTTGCACGACAAATTTTTGACAGAGAATTTTGATTTTTAATGAGTTTGTAGTTAGATATAATTAGTTTATATTATTGTTGTAATTTAAAGTAATTTATATTAACGACTGATAGTGATTTTGTTGTTGTTGTTAAGTCAATTCGTTGTTATTATTGAAATATGACAAAATGTTGAATAAGTTGTTATAGTTGTTGTATGTCAAATATTTGAAAAAATGATTTTGATTTATAATGAGTTTGTAATGAGATATAATTAGATTATGTTGTTGTTGTAGTTTAAAGTAATTTATGTTGTTTAAATTTGATATAGTAAAAAATATGATAAATTGTTGATTGTTTGCTTTCGGAGATGGAGGACACGGTGATGTCACTCAATTCCAACATGCTATGGAGACCCACCATTGGTTTGTATGCATAGAGCGTCAGATCGCTTAACAACAACAAATTAGAGATAAAAGCTCTTGCTCAAAGGCACATATTGACGCTAAATATGTACAAGACAAGATGTCTGCACCAACAGCCGCTGCTACTATCACCACTAGCACCATTTTAGGGACCACCACCACCACATGTTCTGGAGATTCCGATGGGCTCTATTGATATATCTTTTCTACCATATTTTTGAGGACCATGTGGTGCCCGCATATGAGTTGAAAATATAAATTTTAATTTTAAATTTATTATATCATTAATTAATTAATTATTTATTTAGTCATCAAAATACTAACAATTGAATTTTTTTAGGAACGTATTCCTCTTAAATGTGTCAACAATGGTAGAAAGATATGTCTACTACAAGTTCCAGCTTCTACCATGGCTTGATTTTGAAATCCAATCAAAGCCTCTAGATTAGCTGATTTTGGACGCATAAGCTACTAGTTAAGATATCATTAGCTTAACACCAACAAAATATATATTCTCTACGTGGTGGACACTACCATATTAAGGGATAAAAGTAAAACGTACGTTGACATTGTGTACATTTAATACTTCAGAGACTTGAGTAGTGTCCAAGTATGCATGGGGTGTTGTAGCTCTTGCTTTCTTGTAAAGTCAGGTAGGGATGCTAGCAAATTCAAGACAAAACAACTAGTTGATTACTTGTCCATCCTTCAAGTAATTATAACTATTTATAATTAATGAATTATTTACTATTACTAAATTATTTATAATTAATTGACCATGCATCATTTTCTTACTATAAGTCTGCGGGCGCTACAAGCTGAATATCACGAGTCGCTTCCACGTGCATGTCTGTTTGTTCCATCTCAAAGTCATCCACCAACAGAGATATACACGAATACACTAGATTAGAAAAATATTAAATAATTTGACTGATTCAAGATGAGTTCAAAAAAAAAAAATTATGAATTTCAGTTTCAAACATATCAACAATTATATATATATATATATATATATATATATATATATATATATATATATATATATATTTCAAATCATCCAAGCATTTCAACAGATGTTGCACACTGATCTCGAATTCCTTATTGTCTTCTTGCGCCTTTGACACGCATTATAAACTTGTTTTATTATAGTCACACTTTCATTTCTTCTGTTTTTCAAAGTCATTAGAATATTTTTTGGTGGGACCATGTTCCTTGTCATTTCACCAACAAGTTCGTTTAAACGAACTTAGCTGCTTGACTTTCAATTTTTTTATCCATCTCACGGTTGTGTGATCCTGACACAATATTAAGACTCCATTATTTGGTTGTCAGGAAATAACCATATAACTTGAATGAATATTCACATTTCTTAGATCCCCTGTCTTCACGTTTCAACTTCTTATATTTACTTTTATATACACACCTCTTTCGCAATCTAATACAAAAAATTATTTTCTTCTATCAGAACCTTGATCAGATTTTGTAATTATCATTGAAAATTCTAACTTAGCTGCATGATGACGTACCCAAACAATCAAATCATCTCGGTAACTATATTTATTATCAACAATGAAGTTTATCCAATCATCAATGTCATTCACCACTAGCTCTACAATATCTGATTTCAAATTTTCCAGCTTCTTTGGGTTTCAAGTCAATTATGAGCTCATATATTTCCTAAGTTGCAGGCTCAAGTTAGGGTCGAGCAATAGGCTTAGGTTTCAAATCGAGTGATGATGGATGTTTGAATTCAGCTTTAGCCTCAACCATAACTAACTACAAACATTTAACAAAAAAAATAAAAGTCCATTTATGTAGAAAATAGACAACTCTAGACTACATTAACACCTACAAGTTGCATGAATTCGATAGTGTTAAGTTTTCAAAAAACATATTATAGATGCATGTTTCAGGTAGAGGTAAGTTTTTAAAAAACATACTACTTGATTCTAGAATCCAGTATAAATCTCAAAAACTTTAACAACAAAATGACAATGAGGAGAATTTTAGAGCTACATTACCTATGCAATGAAGAAAAATAGAGTTCATGATGCCAATGGATAGAATAATGGGGTTTTTAAACTCAAAAAACATGAAAATAAGTGAAGAATTTGAGGTTAATTATTGAAGAAGAAATATATAGTGAGAAGACCGACATGACTTATGTATTAGTGTCTATCTTGATGTTAGAATTTGAAAATTTAAGTTGTCAGATTCATGTATCCATAAATCTATCAATCTAAAATATGGGATCAAATAAGGAAAAATTTGAAAATTTGAGGGACCTATGAGCATCAGTGGAAGGTGAGGACGATGAGTAACTTTCCAAAGAAAATATATAAAACCAAATATTGCTAGATCTTAAATCTACATGGCAATTGAAGTTACAAGCCCAATGCACCCAAAAAGAAGTTACAAGCCCAATATCCTCAACAGAAACCTAATATATTAAGTTTGGGCCTATATTAAATTATGATACAACAACGTAAGAATTTCATAGCCCAATCCTAACTATTCAGCTTAAATCAATTCACGGTTTGATAAAAACAATACCAATTTACGTGAATTGAAAGAAAAAAAAAAAGGGATTCCACTTTGATAAATAAGGGGGAAGGGATTCCATGAAGCATATCACTGCGTTAGGTAGAGGTAATCAATAAAATCTAAAAAATTGTTAACCTTTGAAAAAATTTACGATAGAAGCTTAAATTTTTATGCACCGAATTTTTTTTTACACAAATATTTAATCAAATTACATTATCATACCACTTCATTGTGTTTATGTTAAAAATATCTCTATAAATATATATAATAAAAAATAATTGGACGTTTGTAAAAATAATTTTACATTTATAATACATACAAATTAAGTTATATTTTTTATTTATTATAATAATAAAAAATAAAAAAAAAATCATTTCACCCTTTGTAGAGAGCGGAAATGAAAGTAAAAAACTATTAATATGACTTCAAGAGGTAAAAATTATTTAATTAGAGAAAACCAAAGAAAAGACAATTGGCCACCGATTCCTAAGATTTGAGGCATAGTGGCATGTCATGAAGTAACACCATTTCTTAATTAATATTTAAAGGATTTGGGTAAAAAGTTCTATAACTACAGTATTTGCGGTTTGTATTTCACAATCCTAGATCACTTTATAACTTCATTTCTGTATGATTGTTAATTTTGTGAAAGTATTTGTTGGCCTAACATGATACAAAAGGCTTGAATTCCTTTGTTTAAGGGCAAATCTTCCAAATTGGCACTTTAAACAAGCAATTGAGACACTTACCTAACTTTTTAAGGTTAGGAAGTTAGGCCACATGTTAAGATTGTCTTTTATCGAAGACATAGTTATCAAATTAGATAACCTTATACTTCATGGCAACCGGAAAGTGTTGGGAATTATATATGCACAAGTTGTGTGATTATAACATCAATAACCTAGGTGGATTAATATATATGTGAGATCTTTATTAGATAAAGATTACTAAATTTAATTTATTAAATTTCATGTATAGATGATAATATGTGTTAATATGATGATTAAACAAATTCAATTGATATTTTTATTTTATTTTATGTGGATGATAAATTTTACCCGTCTAACATAACAATATCGATATTTGTCAAATCTAAGGCTTAAGTACAACTCAGTTGAATTTTTTTAATGGTTGATATTACATTATTTTATCAATAAAAAATTTTCAAGGAGAAATATTATAATTTTTTTTGACATGAGATTATCATAGTAATTAACAAGTTATTTATCATATTTTAATTCCGGACATCTTGTTTGAGAGTTTGGAGAAAAGGGAAATAAAGGGATTTAGAGGAAGAAGAAAATAGATATAATATTTATATATATATATATATATTTAAGAGAGTGATTTTAAATAAAATAATAATAGAATGTTTATGATTAATATATTTTTAATTTATAGAATATATAACAATATATAAATTATATAAATAATTTTTTTTAGTCCTCCAAAACTTTCCAAAAGTCCTCCTCCAATACAATTTCTGAGTTCACCCAAAACATGTGAATTTTTTATAATGAATAAAAGCAAATCTCTCAAAATCAATCTCCTCTCAAAACTATTCATTCATTCATTCCATTTCTTTCTTCTTCTTTTTCTTTCCTAAAGTTCTCTTCTCCCTTCCGCTCCAAACTCGCAAACAAAGTCAAGGATGTTAGTGAAACCATGTTGGTTACAATTAAATAATTGTATAATTAATGATTAATCAAAATGTAATTCGTCAACCCTCTCGATAATGAGTTTGAGCGCTATGATAAAATCAAACCCCTGACAAGGGAAATAGATTGAAAGGAAAAAAAATATTTCTTGAGTCATAGATACTAACTTATTAGAATTTAACAATAATACATGTTCTAGAGTTAACCGCATATTTTTTTAGTGATTCTTACAAGTAAAATAGTACTTCAATATACTATCAGATATTAAAGAGTGTTGCTAGACACGTATCTTGATTAATGTATTAATTCCATTAATTTATTATGGTCTAGTATTGAACATACATGGATACACATAAACAAGTGTTCTATTTTTTTACAAAACAATTACTTTTGATTTTAAATCAATAATTAACATATACATATATCACATCTATTATATATTCAACGGTTGCAAAACACACCTTGAATCATCTTGATGTCTTAACAAAAACGTTTGCAAATAAATGTTTAAGAAACAAAGTATTAATATGTTTAAACAGAAATTGACAATCCAAATTAACGACAATTATAGAGTCAATGAATCTATCAACCATATCATTGACAACTTTGCTAAGTAGTGTTTCACAATGAAACCAATTCCCATTTTAACAATTTCATGAAATGCTCGAACTAATAAAAGGTAATTCATCGAAGGGTGTTGCATAAGGAAAAATACATGGGTTGCTGTCATGTTGGTTTAAAGGGCATCCATTATTATCAATCATGTTGTTGTAGTGTAATAGAGATGTTGCTTTTGTTTTTTTCGTTTGGATTCTTCTTCTATTTTTTTTTTTTTAATCTTTTGCACTCCTTGTGCTGGGTTTGGTGTTTTAATACAATTTTCTTTTATAATATATATACATATATATATATATATATAATTAATTGATTGTTTTTTTGCGAACATTTGAACATATGTATTTTTTACCTCATCTTTCAACCATCTAGTCTTCAATTTGTGGTGGGTTGGAAGCAGATGTTAAAAAAATTCCTTACTGCGATTATATTAAAATCGTTAAACACATAAAGTTAACATTCTAAATAATAAATCATAAAAGATCTCTAAATTTTTCAACGTCGTGATTTAGACATTAACCTACTTAATCTAATCCTATTAATGTATAACTTAATAAGTAGATTGTTTAGAATCTTGTAGAACCAAATAATTAACTCAAAGTGATTAATAAATTTCAATTAGAACAAATTATTAAAGAGAACTAAAATTGAAATGATTTAGTGGATAGTCCTTTTGCATAGAAAAAGAGGGGGTAAGAAAAAAAAGGTGATACTAAGTGGATAAGGATAATAAATTATGAAGTCCTATAGTTCTGAATCACATTATGTGCATGGATTACTGAATTCTCATAATGCTGGAAATAGAAGTACGACCATGTGCATAATCAGAAGGTAAAAAGATAGGTCCCAATAATGAAAGCAATATCAGCATCAACATCACAGCAGCAACAACAAAAAACAAGATTCAAGGACCAGTTTGATTTATACTACTCCTATTTGTCTTCATCTTGGAATCTATGCATCAATGGACCGCAATCACAGATCTGTCCAAGCAATCTACTTAAGGGAGCAAACACATCAATAAAGACTATCCCAAAAACTACATTGATGGATAGTTAGTTAGTTCATTTTTTATTGGTTCAATGTTCTGTGGTTCAAGTGCAATGTTCCTACTTTTTAATCATTTATTTCAACTAATTTACTTCTCTTAAGAAAATTCTGTACCAAAACTTTAAATAAAATTAAAACTTATGAATAAACCATTCAAAGACAGTTTTAAATCTAAGTCATTCACCTTCTCTCACTCTTTTCCTCTCTTCATCCCTTTTACCTCCTTCTTCACTCCATCTTTTGTTGCCTATCAATTAGAGTAATCATAAAATAGTCAACACATTCAAGATAGTTCAAAGTTCCAATATTTCCAATAATATACATCTAATAAACTAAGTTCAGAGATAGATACAGATGATCACATGTAAGTCTTGTTAAATCTAACATAACAACAAACCGTTATCTTCGTATATACATTGGTACTTCAAAATGTTTGTAAGCAATTATACATATACGATAAATCATAGAAAGTTGTTGAAGGTTATAAAGTTGATATTATGGATTGATGTTCTTTATTGTTATTAAAAAAATTATAGTGTACCCATTAATTATTATAGTGGAAATTTTTACTGGAGTATGTCCCGTAGTTTTTATTCTCTCAATTTGATGCAACTTTTCCACGTTAAAATTGTGTTTGTCTCATATTCAATTTCTGTTAATTATTATTGCTATGTGAAGTTTTATTTTCTGTTTGGCAATTTATCTGCATAGATGGAGGAAAATATTATGTATTATTGAGATAGTTATCTCTAATTTTTACCCAACAAATTGGTATCTAAATCTCAGTTGATTTATGCATTTAAATGGAGAAGAAAAATAAAAGTACGAATATGATTTAACTCAACTCTTCTAATTACACACTTTGGAAGTCTCTTATGGAAGACATGTTATACAATAAAGATTTTTATGATCCTATTGAGCGTGACACTGCTACACCCACAAATAAATCTGACGCTGACTAGAAGAAGATGAATAGAAAGACAGTGACATGAATCAGACAGTGGTTGGATCTGACCGTATATCCACATGTTAAAACTAAAATAAATGCTAACAAGATGTGAGAAAAATTAAAAGAGTTGTATGAACGAAAAGAATGTGCAAAATAAAACATTCTTGATTTGAAAGCTGGTGAATATGAAATACAAAGATGGAAATTCAATAACAGAGCATATGAGTATTTTTCATAATACTGTGAATCAGTTGACAATTGCAGATACTAAATTAGATGATGAGTTGCAAGCGTTATTAGTGTTGAGTTCTTTGTATGATAATTGGGAAGTCCTTGTTGTGACGTTGACCAATTCAGCTCCAAGTGAAAAGTTTAAAATGTCAACAGTTAAAGAGAGCATGTTGAATGAAGAAGCTCGAAGAAAGGAACATGATTTGATTGGTTCTTATTCAAATGCAGAAGCACTAGTTACAGAGTCACATGGGAGAAATCAATTTAGAAACTTCCATAGACTCGACAACTCTGAAAGTTGTAGCAAGTCAAGAAACAAGTCGAGGACTAGAAAAAAGTGATGTTATCATTGTGACAAAGCAGGTCACATAAAAAGAAATTGCAGGTTTCTTAAGAGATATCAATCAAGGGAAATAAATGAAAACAAAGAGAAGAAACATGATAAAGATACAATACTAGTTGCATATGTTAATAGTGTCTACATTGTTTGTGCTGATAATTCCATAAACCTTGCATGTCATGATTCAACTTGGATTATTGATTTGGGTGCCTCATGTCATGTTACTCGTACATATGACTTCTTCTCATCTTACAATTTTGGTGATTTTGCAAAGGTAAAAATGGGAGATGAAGGAGTATGTAAAATTATCGGTATGGAAGATGTTTGGGTTGAAACTGGGATTGGTTGCAAGTTTCAATTGAAGAATGTTAGACATGTTCTTCATATTCGTCTCAATTTAATTTCGGTGAACGCCTTGGGTACTGAGGGTTATCACACTTACTTTAGTGGTGGTATATGTAAAATCACCAAAGGGTCCCCAATGGTTGCAAATGAGTAAAGTTTCACTTATCTTTATAGGATGCCTACAAATCTATGCAATGAAGATGTGAATGCGATTGAATACGCCTCTTCTGATTTATGACATATGCGCCTTAGTCACTTATGTGAGAAATGACTCAATATACTTGCGGAAAAAAAATTTCTTCCTGTGAAAGGTACGTCACTAGAAACTTGCACTCATTGTTTGGCTGGAAAACAACATAGAGTTTCTTTTCATAATAATGGTCCTCATAGGAGGCAAAATATTCATGATTTAGTTCATACATATGTTTGTATGATGGATAGTAAATTTCTTGGTGGTACATCATATTTTATTACTTTTATTGACGACTACTCTAGAAAAGTGTGGGTCTTTCCTTTGAAATCTAAAGATAAGGTACTTTCAGTCTTTAAGCATTTTCATGCAAGTGTTGAACGAAAAAAAAAAAGTTGAAATGTGTTCGATCAAAAAACAATGGTGAATATAGAGGTCCGTTTGAAGAGTATTATAGAGAACATGAAATCAGGCTTGAGAAAATAGTTCCAAATACACCTCAGCATAATGGTGTTGCAGAGAGAATGAATTATACGATTAATGACATAATTATATGTATGCCCTCTCATGCAAAATTATCAAAATCCTTTTGGAGTGAAGCAATGAAAACTGCAGTGGATTGTTCAATATGTATCCTTCTATTCCACTTGATGGTGATGTTCAAAATAGAGGGTGGACAGGGAAAGATGTCTTTTACCGTTATTTGAGAGTTTTTCGCTGCAGATGTTTTGTCGATGTTCCAAGAGATGAGAGGTCCAAGCTTGATAGTAAATCTAAATAGTGTGTATTCGTCAGTTATGATGGTGAAGAGTTTGGTTAAAGATTATGGGATCCGGTTGACAAAAAAATTATTAGAAGAGGAGATGTGATATTTCTTGAAGACCAAACTATTGAAGATTTTGATAAAGTTGAGAAAAAAAAATTGCAGAAGTTACATTGATGTTGCGCTTAAGTCCTTTCCATAATTTTTTGTTGATAAGGGAGATATACAGGTAGATGATGAGAATGCAACTGATGATCATGTATCTCACCATGATGAACAAGTTCCAACTGACCCACCAATCGAGTTTGAGTTGAGAAGATGTACTAGAGAATGTCAATGTTCTCAAAGATATCCTAAACATGAGTATGTGATGATCATTGATAGTGGAGAGTCAGAGTACTATCAAGAAGCTATTACAAATGTTGATAAAGAAAAGTGGTTAGAGGCCATGCAAGAAGTAAGGGTGTTCACGAGGCTATTTAGTTCGATTCTGATTGAATAACCGATCAAAAGTATATGATTTGGTTTGGTTCATATTGACACATTTTTTGAATAAAATCCAATATGAACCAAACCAATGTATTAACAGATTGGTTTGGGTTGAGTTGATTGGGTTACAACACAAAACAATTATGTCTAAAATATTGGACTAAAATTTCAAAACCAATAGTGAGAACTAACAAGAAAGTGTGATTTTTGTAATCCTAATTTATAACTTTATCTTTAACTTTATATGTTAATATACTATCCTAATTTCTAACTTTGTTCAAAATTCTAAAAGATTATATAGAGAAAACTTACACAATACATTACGCGGCAACATATTTCATTAAAAATATACAATAAAAATATGATATGTTTAGGTACGAAGATACATGAGTCTAATTTCGTTATCTGCTACGCAAACTGTACATGTTCAAAATTGGTTGGTTGGGTTTGGATCTCGACTCGTTCAAAAATTTGTCCTACTCAAAAAGCATGGTTTGGTTGGATTCTAGTTTGATTCGATTTTACCTAAACGGTTGCCTTTCCATTTTGAAGAATTTTAATTAATCCAAGGACTAACTTGACAATGCATGACATTTTCATTGAATTTAGGTGCAAAATTGATTTACAATAACATTGTATATCATTTTAAATGTTGTAAAAAAAAAAGCTTTGCTTCATTCATTTAAAGTGGAATACTCTATGCTCATAATATCTCTCAAACTCTATTGAATTAACTTAAAGATTAAGATTATAATTTAAAATTGTACTAGCAATTACATATTATATTAGGATTTTTTGATAATGTGCCAAAATGTGTGTCAATACGAAAGATGGGCACAATAACAAATTTGTTTCAGTTATAACGCGGTCATAATAGTAGTTGCTGATGGTAACTTAAAACTATGATTGAGATATGGTTGGTCGGGTAGGATCCATGTTTGTATTTGATAACTAACTTTATGCATTTAGAAAGAGTTGATTGTTGCAATTATTGTTGTTTTAAGACTCTTCTAAATTCTAATCTAAAAGAGATGACAAATGACATAAACATAGAGATGGGGCTTTGAATAGAAAAATATGTAAGCTTATAATGTGTTTTACGGATCTAAGTTTTTTGAGGATGAGGACCACCATTTGCATACTTATGATGTCTATTTAAAAACATAGAGCTAGGCATCAGAGTTTTAGAAAGAGCAATGGACCATTTACTATGATTTTGAGTCACACGACATTGTGTATAATACTCTCTGCCTTGCTGGCTTGTTTGGCACATCTTAATTCAAGAAAAACATGTGTGTATCATCACACCACACGTTATTATCATTATTATATATAAAAGAAGATGAAGGTGGCATCTTGTTGAGAGTGAAATTGGTAGTGGTTGTAGAATTTTACAAGAGATGGGTGGTGTTGCATGGACAGAAGAAGAAGATCACTTGCTTAAGAAATGCATACAACAATATGGAGAAGGAAAGTGGCATAGGGTTCCTCTATTAGCTGGTAAATATAATTTTCTTTTATTTTATTTTTCTTCAATTTACCATTTCTATTCTCCAAAGGATGGTCCATACTCCATAGTTTAATTATAACAAAAAGCAGATCATTAATTAGATTTTTTAAATGTATGGTCAGTTCAATGTTTGATAATATATATAGGCGAACATTTTTTTCTTTAGAAAAGTGAATTGTATTTCACGAGTTTACTCTCGACTAAAAAAATCTTGAATTCAAAAAAAAAGTAGAGATCTAATAATAATTGAATGAGTTGTTCCATCTTGGCAATTGGATTTAATGTGTATAGAACATAGTTGTAATTAGTTCACATTGACAAGATAACAACATATGTAAAATAAGACTACAAATAAAATGAAGATAGCTTGTTATATATACATTGGCGAAGCTACCTTTGCTTATGGAGTAGCTTAGGCTACCCAAATTTTTATGTTTTTATAAATAAACAAGTATAATTTTATATTTAAGTTACTCCAAATATATTTATCAGAAATAAAATTAGAAGAAATAAAAAACTCAAAAAAATTATTATTTATATGATATATTTATTTGTATTGTTTATACTTTTGATCTTTACGGTGCAACTGCAAATAAAATATTTTGTCAAGAGATTACTCTTAAATAAAATTGATTATGAATTTTTTACAAATAATTTAGTTGTTTATATTAAAAAAGGTAATATTAATTTTTAAAAATTTAATTTTAGATTAATTTGACTCAATATGGCACCTTCGAGCTTTTCTATGTAGTCATTGTTGATTAAATTTTCTTTATTGCGATATTAATTTGTTTTTTCTATTATTAGTAAAAAAATTATTATGATTTTTTTTCACTAGTTAAATTTAATATTTTGAAACTGTAAAAAAAAAAAAAAAAAATTAGCACCTCATAGAAATGAAGCTAGGTTCGCCGCTGAATATACATCACACACCCAAACACCATATGTCTTAAAAAATACTGTAAGTTACTATTGGTATTTTCAAATTTTTAATTCCATGCGAATTTTCTTCATAGATGTTACAATATATGAATTGTTGCATTAGTGAGTTTATTATAAATCGGTAAGAAATTAATTACTAAATCAGTTTGTTAATATTAGTGAGTTTGTTATGAATTGGTCAGAAAAAAAAAATATCATTTCGTAAAACACTCTGAATTTCATATCGATAAAATAATGATGAAATTAAGACCAAAAGAAATAAATAAATATGATGAAATTGTGTACATAATAGTCCTGCAGCTACTTCTAAAACTCAATGAGACCAACTGCATTGGTAACTATTAACCAATTCAATTCATATATTTGTAACATTAATGAATCGGTTTATATGTTTCTAATAAACCAAACATTAAATTTTGAAACATTAATGAATCAATCCATTACAACACTTAATATGCTTTTAGCAGGAATCTTGTTAAAAATGGGAGAATATAGATTGGTTTGAATTAATATGAAAAAAAAAAAAAATACTTCAAGCTCATTTATAATAATCTATTTTTTTATTCTTCGGTGTTCTTTGTCAATTTTTGTTGGGGAGTTCGGGATAGCGAATGGATTAAACAAGGATTTATAAGAGACTTTAAACACCACATATCAATTCAAAACCTTAAGACATTAGGTGTATGGGTCATTCTCCTTATATATCCATTACCGCCTCCATTCCTAGTCAATGAGACTAACAACTCATAATTGAATACCCAACAATTTTCACAAATGAGATAAAATTCACAATTTAGTTCTCCTCTTCATCTCTTCATAAATTCAATCCAATTTGGAAAAGCACAATTAAAAATTAAGATGGAGTTTCATGATGTTTTGGTCCGAAAACTTGGTTGTTGGAAACGTAAATTCGCAATTTGAAGAAAAACAAAAATGAAATATGGGATTATTGATGAGGTCAAAAATGCAAAAACATGAAGGATTGTTTTACTTGAAAAAAAAAATTATACCAATGGAGGTTTAGGTTCATAAATAAATTTGAATTATATAATAAGAAAAAATATTGTTTACCATGTAATAAAAACAGTTAATAAAAAAATATTGATTTTGCTATCTCATTAAAAACTTGTAGGCTAATTGTCATCTTGAAATAATTGAACAATCAACAGTTTTTTATGACTGTCAAGTATAATGATAGTGAATTGTCATTAAACTTTTATATAATAATGGTGATAATATTGACATGTCCCTAATAAAATAAACATTTGGTATTTGTAAAATAGTATATATATTTATTGAGCTGATTACTTGGAAAATTGGTGGTATGTTGAAGGTCTGAACAGGTGCAGAAAGAGTTGTAGGCTAAGATGGTTGAACTATCTTCGTCCTAACATCAAGAGAGGAAACTTTGCTGAGGAGGAAGTTGAAATGATTGTTAAACTCCACAAATTATTAGGCAATAGGTAAAACTTTAATGTTGAAATAAAAAATAAAAAATAAAAAATATTTAAGCTAGTTGGTACTCTTTTTTTTTTTTAGGTGGTCCCTGATTGCAGGAAGGTTACCAGGAAGAACTGCAAATGATGTGAAAAACTATTGGAATTGTCATCTAAGCAAAAAACTAAATGCTCAAGAAGCATCTGAAGATAAAGAATTATCCAAAGATGTTCAAATCATTAGGCCACAAGCAAGAAACATTGGTTCAACCTCAATGAAGAGAAGGAGCCTAGGAGAGTCACAAACTGACCAAGTAGTAGTTCAACAAGAGAGTGGCATAACATTGGATGATGCTGATGGAAAGAACCATATGATTGAATCACAACAAGACATGATTTATTCATGCTTGGACCAACAATGTATGGTTGGTGATTTTCCAATGGATTTTCAATTAGAAGAAGGATTTGAAGCTATGGGGAGTAGTGGTGAAGGTAGTAGTAGTCAATGGAATTGGGATGATTTGCTCTTAGATATGGATCTTTATAATGATTTTTCTTCTTAGATTATTATCCCTTTTCATAATAGGGAAGACAATTGTAGTCTTATTAATAACCTTGGTTGTGTATCAATATCAAAGTTAAATGATTTCCAAGGTCATTGTAGTTAAATTGTTGATATTTAAATCAACTAATAAAATTGGTGTTGTGAGACTGAGTTAGGCTCAAAATTAACTAATTAGATGAAAATTATGGTGTTATTTTAAACTCAATTTAAATTTTATTAGTAGTCAATATAAATTTGTATATTTTTGTTGAATAATATTGGGAAATTCAATTATTAGTTATGAAACTAAGAAAAAAATATAAAAAAGCGCTAGAAGGAGGGTTCGAACCTCCGACCTTGTGGTTAAGGTCCACACGCTCTAACCAACTGAGCTATTCCAGCCCTTATGATTAGAGAATGATTTTATCAATTTTGAATTATATTGTTTATACACATGCCCATAGAAGTGTCCATTGAAGTGATGGCATAGGAGCTCCAAAGGACAACTTGGTTATTGATTAGCAATGAATTTTGATCATATCACATATTGAAGGGCTAATATTAAGTTGAACTAAAACAATATTGACTATATAAAATACAAACTTCTTTTATTTCATACATATGTATAAGTGTATTAAATTTAAGTAAAATTATCATACATATATGAAAGTGGTTGAGAAGTTGAAACCCCTCAATTCTCTCTAGTAATATTTCAATCGTTGAATTAATCTAACATCAATCATCAAACATTAAATTAATTCAACAATTGATATATTTACATAAACAATGGTAATAAGACGGCAACCATAAGAACATGATACAAAGTTTTGGACACCACAAGAGAAAATGAACTAGTAAACAGATGCAAGCATTCCTCATCAATCTATAATATATACTTTCTTTTTAACAAAATATAAACATAAAAACATAAATACCAGAATCACTTTGATCTAGACACATATACTTTTTTGTTTATATTTTATTACAAAGGGAGTGTAAAAAGCTTTAAAAAACTACAGAACTTAAAAAACATGTAAAACACAATAGGTCAAATTTGAAGTGTAACAGAGGAGGAATTCTTATCTTCTTCATTAGCAACAGCAATAGCACGCGATCTGGCGACGAAGAATCCAAAAGAATGACCAAAAACAGCAGCAAAGAAGATACCAAGATTGAAGGACATAACAGAAAGCATAACCAAGTAAGCGAAACCAATTCGAAAGAAGTGAACAGAAGACTGAATGAAGGCTCCAATGAAGGGATTAGTCCCACGTTTGATGGTTGGTTGGTTAGACAAAACCTCAGCAGCCATAGCTAGAAGAAACACAAACAAAATAGCTAAGATGTACATTCCAAGGTTGTCATTTGGCCATCCAGAGAAAAGAACTATTGCTTTTTTGCCCCAATAGAAACTCATTTGCATTTGCATCTGCATCATCATGCTGTTTGTGTCATTTGACATAGGCATGTTTTGGTCTGGAGGCATGTCCATAACAACAACAGAAAATTATTCTAGTGAAAGATTGTCTTGAAATTGGACCGAATTAATTTCTTTGTTGGTATCACCTATTTATTATGAACGTTAGTAAGTTGTATACAACGATGATATAAATTTAGTTAATATAATATTAAAAAGTTATTGTAGTGAAAGATTATCTTGAAATTAGACCGAATTAATTTCTTTGTTTTTCTCACCTATTTATTATGAATGTTACTAACATGTATCGAATGATGATATAAACTTAGTTAATAAAATATTGAAAAGTTATTGTTTTTAGTTAACAAAATTCATCTATTTTAAAAATATAACTTCTTTTTATATTTAATTTTGGAAGAAGCGCCTAAACTATTTAGATGTAATTTTTAAGGTTGTTGTTGTACTAATTTGTTTATTTCCTTTTGTCTTTTTATGGAGAGTTGAGGTTAGTCTTCTCGTAGATCGGAATATAGTTGGAAAAACATTGGAACAATAATATTATTAAGTGTAATTATTAATTTATAATATTGTTGCTTAGTAAAATCTCGATTATATCGTAACAAGAACAACATTAAAAGCATAGTTCCATAGAAGTTAGAGTCACTTATGAGATTCTTTATTTAGTCCAATTGAAATTGAAATTTAATTAATATTTTAGCTCTAAATGAATTACTGATAATAGACTTTTTTCATTCGAATTCTCTTTATTTTTTTTTAATTGCAACATCTCA